>BMAV01006171.1:5324-29285 GCA_019973955.1 Trichonephila inaurata madagascariensis | reverse complement strand
TGCTTATGCATTTTAATGCTGAGCATTATTATCTAAAACATGATTTGCTCTTTTCGGTCAAGGCTGTTAGATGTGATGCGATTTCACGTGAAGCAAGGAAGTGTCAAGACGTTCTTAAAATTTTGAACCGGTAGTGTGCTCGTGTCGTAGTTTCTCAAGGCATTATTGCTAATGGTTTTGAGTGTATTTGTGACTAGTAAAAAGCGACTGAGACGTAAGATTCAAGATTTCCTTTAGTCACTTATATTGGCTCAAAACTTCGAGATATATCACCTCAACATCTCTTTATGATTCTAAAGATTATTCCTTTTAGCAATTGTTTTAAACTTAAGCAGTATTCGAACGTGGTTCACACATCATAGATCTTGTTTTCTGCACACAAATTTTTTTACATTTAACAGCGAAACACATCTCAAATGATGTTTTTTTTCATTCAGACGTGCCATCTATTGTAATATCCTGTCGCGTAATTAATTCAAACAAACCATTTTTTAAATCTTTCAATTCATTAAATATTGCTTTTGGACTACTCAAACAGAAGAAGTACGAATAGTATTGGCAAGGTACCTTGTAATTTTTTAAGTTGCATAGACGACATAAAATTTGGCAACCCACATTTCTATCTGAGTCAATAAAGATAATCCCTAATAATAATTAAAAATGTTCCGTGTGAAGTAGAATGAAGATTAAATCAATAATCGAACGTAGCAATTCACAGTGTTTCCTTGTCAACACTTTTCGGTTTTTAAAAGACAAAAAAATCGCCAACCACTGTACATCTGTTTGATGTGATGAAACGTTATTTGGAACCAAACCAATATTTGTTTATTTTCATGCAATCAAGGATTCCCTACTAATTATAGAGTGCCTACATGTTTTGCGAAGATGAGGCAAATTAAAATTTTAAAAAAAATAGTGTGAGCTTATAACCTTACGATAGAAGTGATAACTTCAAATTTTCTAATGTTATTTCAGGGATTAGATAAGTGAATAAAAAGCAAAGTGATTATCAGTATTGTCGTATAAAATTATTTATTCATATGTCTGTACTCGTAAAGTAATATTTTTTGCCAAATATAGAATGATATTTGTGAATTAATTGTATTCTAAGAAGGAAATAATAGGTTTATGGTAGATGAAATAGGTTATAAATACTTTAGGTTCAAAATTATTTAAATATCTAAAAAAAAAGAAAAAAGACATTTATTCTTAAATTTACTACAGTATTGCTAATGATAATTATACTATTTAATTAGTTCTATAAAAATTTGTCCTTTTTCTACATTTTAAGTTTAATTTTAGTGTATAGGATTTCTCTCTCTCTCTCTCTCTCAGCATTTTTTTTTAAAAAAATATTACCTGTTTCATTTTCATGCTTCTATTAGGTTTAGAAAGAATCCAGCCATTCATTTTCGTAGAAAAGGGGGGGGGATGAGCCGCATTTAGTTGAAGCTGGAATTTGAATTTCAGGGAAAACGGGGGGGGAAAGGGGGAATAAGCAACCGGGTTACATGCCGTTCCAGAGTGGTGCGGGGGTGGGGGAGGGAGAATATTTTGCAACTCTATGCAACCCCCTTCCAAAAAAATCTTTATATCGAACTTGTTCCTTCATTGTTCGATTATCCTTTACCATTAAAATTTCTTCATTGTGCAATTTTGAATAAATATTTAAACATGTATTCCGGATGTAATGAATATTTTTTAATTATGAAAATGCAGGCTTGTTACAGTTCGTAGAAGACGAATCAGACGAATGCAAGTTATTCCTCACTTCATAAAATTCCAGATGCGCTTCTGTTATGCTTGTAAAGCAAGATAATTGGCAATCAACTTTAAGATATTTTAACTCGAGTCTTTTCGAAATACAAATTAAAAATAAAATGTTGCGTTGAAATGATTTTCATAACAATATCTGTGAACTTTTTTAAACCTCTTCTATCCAGAAGTCTGAAATATTTTGTCCCTTTGACATTTCTGAATCGAAATTGGTTTTTTTTTATCTACAAAAAATCTATATTTGTAATCGAAGCATTCGAATTTTATATTATGAACGCAATAATCCACTATGTACTTTAAAACTTGATACTCTTCTAACATGTCATATATATATACTATATGGCGCAGTAGAGATCCTATTTCAGTTCAATTCTCGATATTCCGACAGCCTTAATAATCCGACATTATTTGCTACTAGACAAACAATTATAGTTTTCCTGCCTATATACATGGACTCTGTACCATGATCATCAGAGGTCAAGACATGCTCTGCATCCTAATCCTTGTGACATCCAAAAAAAAAAAACGCCAACTTCATTTGTGAATAGATTTTTAAAAAATATATATATTTTCAAGTTAAATTAAAGGTGTCAGGATAAGTTTAAAAAACATAATAGTATTACATTTCTTCGACTTAAGAGAAAATTGTTTGCATATGGGTTTCTTTCATCTCTAATTTTAAAACAAACTTAAAAAAACAAGTCATAAAAAAATATTATTTAGTTAATTCCTACTTTGAATTCATGAAAAGAAAGTATTTTATCAACGATTGAAAATTGGAATAGGATATACATATAAATAAATACAGATATAGGGAGAGAGTTGACTGATAGTAAGAATTGAAAAAAGAGCATGATTTTTCTGCATTGTAGTAACAATGCAAACATGGTTTGGCTGAAAATAGGTTCTGGACGACAACTTTTGTCTTTGTTTTAGCAGTTACATTATTACAACAATAGAGATGAATTTAAGTTGGCGTCAAAAATAGATAATTAAATTTAATTAACTAAATTAATATTTGAAACACTATGTTAACATCAAGTGTCATCCACTACAAGTTTAAAAAAAATTATTTGAACTAGATTAGATGAATAGAAAGTATTTTATTAACAATTGAATATTTAAACAAGATAAATATTTAAATAAATACATTTTATGTTGTTACTGGTATTAAAATTAGTATAAAACTGGGTTTTCTCTCTCTCAAAGGTTAATCTGTTCATTTTTTTAAACAAGAATTAATAAAATGGGGAATAACAATTAATAAAATGAAAGAAACATTTAAACGCGCGTCCTTAAACACAAATGGCTTACATTATTTTTAAGAGGTGTTTCTTCTATATCGTCGTGGGTCTATATCCTTTGGGTTCTATATCTCTTCCGAAGGAGTCATTGCCCCTTGGTTACTTTCGAAGCCACCTGGGAGGGGGATCCTAGGAGGGCTTGCAGTAGCATGTAGTACCGCCTACTTCGCATAAATATATAGAAAGTAAACTAATAGTAGGAATTGTGAAAAAGATGGAAGCTTAAAAGTTAAACTCATCACAGAGCTTGCTGCAAAGATGTTGGTGATGTTTGATAATAAAAAATACATTTTGTGAAAGATATTATCGAAAGAGCTTCTTAATTTCAAGGGTGGGCATGGTATCTCCTTTGTTATAGTCCCAAACTCATAGCCGGCTAGCTGTGGGTTGGAATCCTTGTGTCATTGAAGACCCCACCCCCGTCTTGAGGGGGCTGATGCGTATTAGATCTTTAGGTCTGAAGTTCCTCCCGTTGTCATGGTATGGTAGTCTGAAAAGGGGAGTTGATTGAAGAATACAAAATATTAATCATATAGCCTTTATAGTACATGAATATGATTTTTCTTAAAGCTTATTAGTGCAAGAAAAACTAGAAGAAAAGTTGCACGATATAATGAAAAAAATAAAAATAATAAAGAGAGCTGTTTTGCCCACATAGAACAATCAGACGAAAAAACTTATCATGCGAATGGGATGTAGAGAAGCATTTGGATTTCTTTCTGCAATGTTGAATCCTGACAAATTAAAAGGGGAGTTTTGCGGAAAACTTCTAAAGCATGTCATTGTCCAAAAAAAATGGGGAAATTTTTTAAAATATCCGAACACCTTATAAAGTGACCAAATTCAAATGGAACAAATATATTTTGTTTTTTAGTTTATTGAATAGAGCTATCTTTTAGCCTCTACAAAACACACTTTATTTCGCCTGTACGCTTCCTAGAGGACAGGTTAAAATCAGTTCTATAAAATTAGAAAAAGCGGAAGTTGGTCTTTAATTTACCAGAAGTGGGCATTTAAATTGTTCGAAATCTATCATGGCGATTCTGATAACTCAACATGTTATAAATGTATCTGTATGATACTTTAAGAACATGATTTTTATATTATTTTCCAGAGAATGTACTAAAATATTTCTTAAGGTATGAATATTTTTTGAGTTATAGCCTATTATTCAAATAATGGTCTCATGAAGAATGTCACATTTTTTATGCTATTTACTTGACCAGCTCTAAAATTCTTGAAGTTTAGCAAAGCATTAAAATTTTAGTGTATTATCTAGATAAACGCATTTAATTTGTTTTAGTAATACTTTTATTGATATAAGATCAGTTTACTCTTTTCTCTAATTACTTCCAAGTTTTAAATAATAATTTCTAAGATTTCATTTAAAACTGAGAATTTTGTAAAATTTAGGTAACATTTTTAAAATATGGTTAGTTAAATGTTAGTAGTTATTGCTATAGATAAAAGCATATAATGCTTTAGTATGGTATTTTTTTTTCAAATGTACCCCGAACATGTTTGGATACCTTACAAGAACAAAACCTCGACTTCCTCAAGTTGCCTAATATTCAAAGGGATAACGAAGCATATGACCACTGAGTTCAGAAAATTTTTTTGTGAATCTGATTTTAAACTAATAAAAAAACATTCAGCAATAATGAACGCCACACAACATTAACCTAAGCCAGTGCTTCTCAAACTTTCAATACTGGCGCCCCACTTTTTAATCATATAACTTTTATCGCCCCCCCCCTTATACAATAATAATTTATTGAATGCAATAATAATGCACTTTGACGATAAAGCTACAATACGATCTTAATTATAAACCGTACACATTAATAAGATAAGTATATTAAATTTTATATATGTTACTTTTTTAAGTAATGTAAATTTCATTTTTCTTTCTCGAATTTTTAAATTGGAACAATTGCAAAATGCGGTGGTTGCTTTGAAGACAAAATATAGATCTCGTCCAAATATAGAAAAAGTACTCAGAGTACCAATTTCTATTCGTAAGCCTTCCTTTGAAAAACTTTCCTCTGCAAGAAAAGCCCATGGAAGTCGCTAATACTTATTAAGCTTGCTCTTAATCTAGAATTAATAAATTAGTTATAAAATACCTTATGCAGCACACTGATACATTAAAAGTGTACTGTCTAAATTATCCTCTCTTCGCACGAGTTCTTTTTTTTTTAAAAAAACTAAAACATCCTTGATAAATAGCTGAATTGTCAGGAGAGTAAATCCAAATTCGCGACAATGTTTACGAAAATGTAAAATTATATTTTAAAATGAATGCTCATATTATAATTAGTTTTAAGCGAACTGTAAGTTTAAGCCTCACAGAATTAGCATTTAGAATTAATGTTAAACAATGAAAAATAATATAAAATTCCAATGAAGAATAATAGTGTTATTTTTAATATTTAAAGCGAGAAGACTTCAAAATGTTTTATCCTGGGGGCAGACACACACTCGATACTAGCGTTAATGGTCACGCGGGGTGATTGAGTCACTTCAATCCTTTTTTTATAATTATTTTATTGTACACGATACAAATCGTGTGATTCCAGTGAATAATTTAAATAAGAGAAAGTAAACTTACCTACTTTCCAGAACTTTTCAATTTTTTTCTTTGGTAACAAATAAACGGTTTTGCCAGAATTAACGATTTTGTAATCTGTGTGTCCCGCGCGACCACTTCCGGGTTAAAAGTCTTGGCCAAGTAATCCTTCAAAGTGCTCTCCGTGATTTTCCAAATATCATAAAACTCTAATAAATACATTACTTACAACTTCCCTAAATGAGAAACAAACACATAAGAGAGGGGTTATAACTAACTGTATCAATAACTTAGAAGGTCAAAAAGATTATCAGCAAAAACAGATTACAGCTATAATGTGCAGTATTTCAAAAATAATCACAGTGATGAATTTTTTATGTTCCTAAATTTTTTCGATTCTGGGTCTGGGATTTTTTTTTTCTCTGTGAAAGAGTAGTAAAAATCACTTATCAGGAGATTACAGCAAATAAAATAAAAGTTTTTTTATTTGGTTTTTTGGATCAAAAATAGCTAATTAGGTATTGAAGAAGTTTTTATTTTTGAGAGAGATAGATGACTTATATCGCCTATAAATTATATCAGAGTAAAAGTGCATTTTTCACTATGTCTGAAATTATTTTGTTTTAATTCATTCCAGTAAATTAATTATTTTTTAAATCTTTTATTTTCGATTTGCTCGCGCCTCCCTCGTAAGGGTATCGCGCCCAAGGGGGGCGCGCCCTACAGTCTGAGAAACACTGACCTAAGCATTAACTACTAACTGTTTACTAAGAGTCGGAGGAAAGAAACTAGGCTTTTAACAAATTCCTCTCACATTCGCATGTTCATTGAATAATCCTGGTTCATGTAGGGAAATTTTAACCAGGCTCAGAATTAGCTTACATTTTTCTTTGCATTTGTTCGCTTATTTACATAGTTTTCTTTGGGGATAAGCTTCACAGCTACTTTAAAGGATAAGATTGAGAAAAATTCATTGATTGTTTAACAAAGTGATTTAGAATATTCGAAATCCCGAAGCAGAGAAGACAGCAATAAGAATCTATATCTCACTTTATAGCAATATCCCCTCTCAAATGGTAAACAAATAATTTGAGAGTTCACGAGGTCTCTTTCGACCAATGAGATTCCATCAGTAGCTGAAATTCTCATTTGAGTGACCGTGGTTAAAAAGAATAGCTAGAAAATGGAGATTTAAATCGGCAGGTTTTGTTTTTTCTAAGCTCCGTTCTGCATAGTACAGCTCAATTAATAATGAATAGAACCGAAAAGATATTTTTATTCAAGAAGATATACTCTAGTGTCAATTTAAAATACTCCTCTTTTTTATAAACATGAATACCAGTTCTTTTTTTATTTTCACTGTAAATATATTTATCTGACTTGTTGAAGACGCACGTTATTACTTTAATGGTAATGTTCTTGAAACACGTGCTCATGCATTATCAGGCTGAGCATTAATATATTTAAAACTATCGAGTTCCCACATCTGTAGTTTTCAGACTTTTCAACGTTAATACAAATTAAATGGTTAGCTAAGAAGTTATATAGAAACGAATAGTTTTGTGTTTTGTAGGAATTTTAGACTTGCAGTGTTTGGATCCTTGCTTCTAAGCACAATGTATTTTTAAAAAAGTGATTATTAACACCTTTTTGTAAATTAATAATTATATTTTTTTGTATATTACTTATAAAAAAAAGGGGGGGGGGAGAAAAGAAGAAAATAAAGCAAAGGAAGTTTCTTGACATCTTTATATGCTTCCTGAAGAATTCAATTTTTCCCTCTATGCTCATGCACTTCCTTTTTTTCAATTTTCAAGCCACAAGAACGAGTACGACTGCTCAATACTGTAAGTGAACGGAGACTAATTCAAGTACACGAGGACACGAGACAGCTCTACTGAAATTGAAAGGAAATATCGAAGATGTTTCCAGTGAACTAAACAATGGGGGTTGAAGGTTACATTTCTAGGAGGAAACGCACAGAATTCTGTTTCTCTCCACCATTTAGACACCTATTAAAACCAGTTCAAGGTTCGTGACCACCATAAAATGTGCTAAAAAGAAGAAAAACCCAAAATGACTAGATATACTTTAAAAATAGCGAGAAAAAAAAATGATTCACAGGAGAAAAATATTCCTTATATAGAAAATGAAATTCGCTCTTGGGAAGTGATTTTACTAAAAAAAATGTGAAATGTTCTTGGTTCCAGGAAAAGGTTCGTTAAATAGAACATCCGCAATTGTGAAAGGTTCGTAATATAAAAGTTCTACTGTGTATGTATATTTATATACATATAAAATAGCTTTATAGTTTTCCGGTCTGTACATGATCTCTGTTCCTGCTCGTTGCCAGAGGTAAATCAAAATTCTTGTGGCATCTAAAAAGAAAACACAAACTACTTATATGAACAGATTTTACAAAAGGCAAATTCAGGTTAAATGAAAGGAGGTAGGAAAACTTTAAAAAGTTTATTGGTATTAAATTTCATCGAATGAAGATAAAATTCATTTGCAAATGGGCTTGTTTAAACTCTAATTTTAAAACAAACTTAAAAAACAACAACAACCCCAAAGCTGAAGGGTTAAACTTATCAAGGAGCTTGCTTCAAAGATGTTTTTGATGTTTGATGAAAAATATGCACTTTGTAAAAATATTACCAAAAGACCTTCTTCATTCTATAGGAGGCCTCGTTATCCTCTGTGTTAAATGCCGATGTCTCAGGCGGCTTATTGTGGAATCGAATGCTGGTGGCTTTGAAGATCCCTCGTGTTCAGGAGACCTATAAACATTAAATTATTAGGTCTGAAGCTCCCTCCTTTGGCATGGTTTGGTAGTTTGAAAAGGGTAGTTGATTGAAGAATACAAATCATAAGTAATGTAACTTTCTGTATATGTTTTTATTAGTACAATGAAATCTAAAAGAAAGATTGCACGATGTATTAAAAAATGAAGAAACAGAGAAAGCTACTTGACCCATAGAACAATGAGACGCAAATACTTATCGAGCGAATTCGATATAGAGAAGCATTTGCATTTCTTTCTGTAATGTTGAGTACTGGCAAATGAAAAAGGGAATTTTGTAGAATATTTCTAGTGCATGTCATTTTCTAGTAAAACGGGAAAACATTTTAAGGTATCCAAACATTTTAAAATAACCAAATTCAAATGAAACAAATACTTTTGTTTTTTAGTTTTTTGAATAGAGCTATTTTTTGCCTCTACAAAACACACTTTTTTCACTTCTACGCTTGCTAGAGGCTAGGTTACACACAATCAGTTTTATAAAATTAGAAAAACCGGAATTTGGTCATAAAGTTACCACACACAGAAGTGGGCATTTAAATTGTTCAAAAGCTATCATGGCGATTCTGATAACTCAAATTGTTATAAATGTATTTGTATGAAACTTTTAGAACCTGATTTTTATATTACATTTCAGAGAATGTACTAAAATATTTCTTAAGGTATGAATATTTTTGAGTTATTGCCTATTATTTAAATTCTAAAGCCTATTATTCATTTCTTTTAATATTTACTTGACCAGGTCTAAAATTCTTGAAGTTGAAAGAAAGCATTATATAACTTTATTGCATTCTCCAGATAAACGCATTTAATTTGTTTTACTAATATTTTTATTGAAATAAGTTTAGTTTAATCTTTTCTCTAATTACTTCGAAGTGTTTCATAATAACTTCTAAAAATTTCATTTAGAACTGAGGTTTTTTTAAAATTAAGATAATATTTTTAAAATATGGTTAATTAAATATTAGTATTTATTGCTATTGATTCCTAAAAAGCATTTATATTGCTTTAGTATGGTATTTTTTTTTCAAAAAAGTACTCCGAACGTGTTTGGATATCTTAAAAGAACAAAACCTCAACTTCCTCAAGTTGCCTAATATTCAAAGGGATAACGAAGTATATGGCAACTGAGTTCAGAATTTTTTTTTGTGAATCTGATTTTAAACTAAGAAGAAAATATTCAGCAATATATAATGAACGCCACTCAACATTAACCTAAGCATTAACTACTAACTGGACCGACAGCCGGAAGAAAGAAACTACGCTTTTCACAAGTTCCTCTCACCCTCGCATGTTCATTCAATAATCCTGGTTCATGTAGGGAAATTTTTACCAGGCTAACATTTAGCTTACATTTTTCTTTGCCTTTGTACGCTTACTTACAAACAGTTTTGTTTTGGGATAAGCTTCAGCTACTTAAAAGGATAAGATTGAGAAAATTTCATTCATTTTTTAACAAGACGATTTAGAATATTCGAAATCCAGAAGCAGAGAAGACAGGAAAAAGAAACTATATCTCACTTTATAACAATACCCCTCTCAAATGGTAAACAAATAATTTGAGAGGCCATGAGGTCTATTTGCACCAATGAGATTCCATCAGTAGCCGAAACTCTCATTTGAGTGACCATGGTTAAAAAGAATAGCTAGAAAATAAAGATTTAAAACGGCGCTCTTTTGTTTTTTCTAAGATCCGTTCTGCATAGTACAGCTCAATTAAAGATGAAAAGAATCGAAAAGATATTTTTATTCAAGAAGATATACTCTAGTGCCAATTTTAAATACTTCTCCTTTTTTTTATAAACATGAATACCAGTAATTTTTTGTTTTCACTGTAAATATATTTAATTGACTTGTTGAAGACGTATGGAATCTCTTGCTGCGATGTTCCCCTGAAACACATGCTCATGCGTTATTAGGTCTGAGCGTTAATATATTTAACAATATCTGTTATTAGCATTAATTGTTTTCAGATTTTCATTGCTAACAAAAACTAAATATTTAGCTAAGGAGTTTGAAATGAATTATTTTTTTTATTTTCAAGAATTTTGGGAATGTAATTTGCCAGGGGCGGCTGTAGGGCCGGACAAACTGGACCCATGTTCAGGACGGCAAATTTTAGGGGCGGCGTTTGAACCGAATTTGAAAAGTACTTATTTTGTTACGAAAAAATTTGGATGAGATTATTTTATAAAATATTATTATTTACACATTGGGAAAACGCGTGGAACATAATTATTTTATTTAGACTGAGTTGAAAAGTCGACCATTGCTTGTAAAATTTGTAACGATTATATCTCTTAAAAAAATAAATTTGTATTACGTGGCGATTTGACTTTGGAAGTGCATTGGCACCCGACATTGGGATTCAAGCAGACATGCTTATCTTGAAAAGATTTTCACTGCCCTAATATAAAGGGGATTCCGTTAAATTGTCAGATTTCAGTACTTTTTGTATTCCGGGGAATAGCACGAGGCTTAAATAATCCATGAAATAGCTATTTTTTACTGGACTAGGGATTTCAACCTCGGCTATAAATTTTAGCTGATCCTGCTGATGCAATTTGCGATTGTTCATTCGAAACTTCCTAGACAGAGGAATTTTCATACCCCAGCTGTGGGGAGAGCGTGTAATAAGAGAAAAGTAACACCCAGGGAGAGTCGAGAATTTTTTCAGCTTATCGTGGGAAAGAGTAAAACTTGCACAATTTTTTGTCAAATCAGTTTATGTGGATAACGTACCGTAAAATATGATGTATAACTCTCACCTCTCTATACTTTCAAGCTGCATTTTTTAATTTTTAGGTATATTCGCCGTATAACGCGCACCCCCTTTTTTACGAAGGAACTTGAAAGGTACGTATACAATGCTATTATGTTTTGAAATCGTTTATTCGAGGTATTATCTTAGGTGTTTGAAAAAATAGTATACTTCTAGAACTACAACCCTTTATTTTCATTAAGTATATCATTTCTTTTAAATAAACAGTATTCCTATCTAAGTAGAAGGCTAATTTTTTTTTATCCTCATCTTTTTTTTATATATATATCCGACGTATAACGCTCACCTTTAAATTTCGTTCTTGTTTTTTATGTTAAAAGTACGCGTTATACTCCGGATTTTACGCTATATATAAGTATTAATATTTAACAATATTTATATATTTAATTTTTTTAAAAAAAATTTCAGTTACTTGTCTTTATTATGAGCTATTTAATTGAATTAGTAATTTGAAGAAGGGAATGAACCACCAAACTGTTTTTGGGAGATATTTCTAAGCAATCTCGCAACTTTTTTTATTCATTATTTTTCTTAACTAAACTTTCACGTCAGATTCTTACATTAATATATTTATTTATATTTATGCAACTTTAATACAGCAACTCCATAAACAAGAAATCGGTTATACAAGTAAAATCTCTTAAATATAATAATTAATATTTTTAACGTACGTAATTTTTACTTCAACAGCAAAAAAATTTCAAGTATTTATATAGTACATTAATATTTATCTCTTAGTAGCAATATTAGAGGAATAACTGATTCATCTTCAACTGATTAAATTTCAAACTCATGTGAGTCAGTAAAGGAACATTAATTTTGGATGTGATTTTTTTTTTTTCGAGATTTTTAATTGTAACATTTTTTCTATATCGTTAACAATTCTTGCCTTGAGTTCTAAAAGAGATCAATTTTATTAAATAAAATTATAACTTTTAATTTGGGGAAGATTTTTACTCTATGTATATGATCAAGTTCAAAATAAAAAAAAAAAAATCAAGGTGGTAACAGCATCTGCAAAATAAAGATAGTATGACATATTTATTTATTATTTACTAATCAAATTCATTTGTTTTCGAATTAGTAATAATTCCTTTCTTCAGAATAATTATTTATACCTTCGAAATCCTTTTTCTACAGATTTTGTTACAAACTACATTTGAGAATTATTTATCAAAACATTTGGGTGGAAGTTTAAAGGCAGAATTTAAAATTTCTGTCTGCCTCACAAAATTGTACTTATTTTGCAGGGAGCATGGATGAAAATACATTTGATACACTATTTATTTTTTTAAACCATTTTAAATTTTATTAATTGTTTCATGACGTACATTTTTAATTTTTAATACAAATACAAACGTTTAAAAATCTGAAAATATATGAGTCGAAGCTAAATTGAAATATGAAGAAAATAACAGTACATATTTTCTGTATTTCATATAATAATTATTAATATTATTTAAAAATAACTTGTTTTTAATTTTTTTTAAAATTTTGATGTATTTTCGGTAAGGGAAAAAACCGGGAAATCAGAAACATTAATTACTACGTTAAGTTTGACAAATGTGCACAAAAAATCCCAGAATATTTCGCTTAAAGCAGTGTTCGGCAAATAACAGTTCTTCAAAATTTTGCTGTTATATGCAGTTAAAAATTATGTATGCTAAAAAGAGTTATTGTTTACCTTTCAAATTTATAAATATATCGTAAAAAAAATCGTATTTACATGCACATTTAACTGTTTGACTGGCTTGCCGACAGAATTTATTGTAAAATGTGTATTTGATTTAACTGTTTTCTAATTTCCATATTTTCTACTGTGTACGTTAAATGTCAATTTACTTTTATGTTGAACCTTGAAGGGTTCGAGACCGCAGTATATGTTAAATCATGAAATTTGATATGTTTATACCATCTCCTGTAACTTTCTCCCCATCTCGGACTGGTGTCACTACGGACATTTCGGACACCCATAAAAGTCCGTCTTCAACTGATCAAAGAGGGGACAGAGACAATAAAAGTTTGTTGAAGATAGCGAGCTACAGATGTTTTATTTTACTCTTGATTAGTTACTTGAAGTTAAAATACGCTCTTGTGATCTCTACCATCTACAGACTCTAGTTCAAAAAAATTGACACCACTGAATATTTTAGATTTAGTTCGTTTGAAATAGCAACAGGTAATTATGTTTTTAATTTCGAATTATTTTGTATTTCTTAAGATTTAAAATAATATACAAATACAGTAGTGCTTTCTGTGTAAGGTACATCTCTTTAGATATACTATATATATTAAGTGTGTTATAAATAAATTCACACATAAATGAGTAACTATTATAACTGAAAGGACTATACTGAGTTAAAAGAAAACTTGGTTATTCTGATTTCAATAAAATACTTTTTTATATACGTACCCATAGTTATATAGTTAAGAGAATTGGATTAAAAAATTTTATTTTTAGATTAAATCGAAATAATATTGTTGACGCGAATTTTTTTTCATATCAGAGCTTCCATTTCCGGAACGAGACTTTGCACAACCTTCATTACTGTTCCCAGAATTAAAAAAGAAATTGTAGTTAATTTGTGTTGTTGATTGTAAATTTTGATTCCGTTTTTCTGAATCAGCATGTTAAATCAATATAACAGATGTGGTTTTTTAGATTTTTTTTTTCTCTTTTTTCATACATCAAGATAAATTTAGTAATACTGTCTGGTAATTATATTCTTATAAATAATTGTGTTATTGCTGATTGAAATATCGAAAAGGCTTTTTATAAAAATTCTTTCCGAATATTTAAAGTTTGTGAATTAGGTCAGTAATATGTAAGTTATTTCAATGTTTTCTTCTTCTTTGATGTAAAGAGAGATACATTTAGTAATATTATTTTAGCATTACAAATATATTTCCAAATGAGATTACATGTGATTATATTTTTAAATGTTATGAAAAATATTTCCAAATGACATTTTTTGAGGAAGCTAAAAGACAGAATTTTATTTGACTGAGAAATATAATTTATTTTATATTATTATTTTAAATATTGTCTTTATTTTTTGAGTATTTCTTATTAGTGTTAATTTTAGTGTTTATAAATATTATTAATTTCTAGAGAGAGTTATATTAATAAGATTAATGGAAAGTGTTTCTTCTGTGGGAGTTATATAAGTAGAACATTTTTCTTAGATTAAAAATTATGTAAATTCATTCTATATTTTGTGCGTGCTATTGACAGATGTATATGTGGGTTTGCTGAAAATATAAGTTAAAAAGATTTCCTAATTTTAATACTAGAATATATACTTTATTAGGATATCCTACTTTCTATAAAGTTATTAATTCTAGATATATTAAACATAATTAAATAGTGTTCAAACGAAAGTAAAATAAGGGTTTTTTATTCTTTGATTTAAATTTACCATAAGATCTTAGAAAATCTCAAACACATTGATTTTTAATTAAAATGCGACAATTTTTGATGAATTCAAATTTTTTGTATGAAAGCAAAACACTCTATCTCAATTATCTTCATACTTCCCTTAATTTAAGTATATTTTTTTAAAAATATTAGAATGTTTGAAGGAGAACGTAAAAAAATATCTGGTACGCAATACAAAAGAAAGCGACTCGAAAAACAAGCCCACATTAAAAAACAAGCTGCAAGTGTTTACTAAATACAAAAGATGGCGATCTACCATCCGCTATGGAACTCTTAAGAAATTGAAAAGATTTTTTTTTTAATGATCTTCGTTCAGATGAGGATTCCTAATTTTAAAGTCACGCAGCTACGTCACAGAGTTTGCCGCAAAAATGTTAATTTTAATTACGAAGCACAAGATGATCCGGTGGAAGATCTTAAATTAAAATTCAAGATAAAGGTTTATTTTTTTACAATTGACGAAGCAATTAATGCCTTGGAATGCAGATTTATTTTAATGAGTACCCATAGCAATTTTTTTCAATTTTTATATAATATATATGATTTAAAGGATACCCCTAAACATTCAATAATTAAAAACTCTAAGAAATTAGAAATGATGTTGACAGTAATGATGAATCAATAGATATAAATGCGCTTGATCTAGCAGATGAAATAATGTTAGTTTCAGCCTTAGTAGGCAACAAAGAAAGCCCAATAGAAGTTTTAAAATTTATTTCAGTTTTAGAATTTGAGCCCCAAATCTTGCCATTGCATTAAGAATTTTACTTTCTTTGCCAATATGTGTAGCAAGCGGCGAGAGGACTTTCTCACAATTAAAAATTTCTTACGGTCTACAATTCTTCAAGATAGATTAAATGGTTTATCTACATTGGCTATCGAACTTAAAATAGCTGAACAAATTGATTTAAAAGAATTAATCAGAAACTTTTCAGAGTTAAAATTAAGAAGAAAAAAAAACATTTCTAACGTTTTGTTTATTTTGTTATTTGTTTTAATTTTTAATAAATATTTATACGTATACTACTATGTTGCTTTTTCTTTGCAAGAACTATTTAAGTTTTATAGGTGTGTATTTATGAACAATTTATATATTTTTTAATAATATTTTTTAGGCGTTTTGGAGAGGGCCGGCAGCTTTCATTTTGGTCCGAGGTGGCAAAACTGCTAGAGCCGGCCCTGCTGCAATGTTTGAATCCTTGCTTCTAAACACTATGAATTTTTTTTAAAAAGGATTATTAACACCTTTTTGTAAATTAATATATATATTTGTATCTTTCCTATAAAAAAAAAAAAATGGATGGAACAAAACTGCAACTTGGCGTCTTCATCCACTTCCTGAAGAATTTAATTTTTTTCTTTGATGCTCAATCACTTACGTTTTTAAATTTTCAAACTACAAGAACGAGTACGACTACTTAACACTATAAATGAACGGAGACTAATTCAATTACACGGGACAACTCTACTGAGATTGAAAGGAAATATCGAAGATGTTTCCACTGAACTAGACAATGGGGGTTGAAGGTTATATTTCTTGAATGAAACCCCCCGAATTCTGTTGCTGTCGACCAGTTAGGAACATATTAAAACCAGTTCAAGATTTATGACCAACATAAAATGCTCTAAAAAAGAGAAAAACGCGAAATGTCTAGTAATACTTCAAAAATAGCCTGAAAAAATATTGAATCATAGGAGAAAAATATTCCTTATATAGAAAATAAAATTCGCTCTTGGGAAGTTATTTTACTAAAAAAAAAGTGTATGTTCTTATGAACACATGATAAAAGTAATAACTTCAAATTTTTAATGTTATTTCGGGGTTTAGTTATGAATAAAAAACAAGATGTTAGTATTGTCCTATAAAATTATTTATTCATATGTTTATTATGTTTATTATATTTATGTATGTAATATTTTTCTGCGAAATATACAATCATGTTTGGGAATTAATTGAATTCTAAGAAGGAAACAAATGGTTAATGGTAGCAGTACCTCTGAAATAGGTTATAAATCATTTAGATTCAAAATTTTATTTAAATATCTAAGAAAAACTTGTTCAAGCGTTGTTCCGTACTTCCTCGTGCTTCATTCGGATCATTTGACATAATTAAATTGAATTTTGATTTTAAAAAATCAACTAAAGGTTTTGATTTGTCTGTTGAAAAAACTCTACTTTAATATTCCCACTTAAAATCATAGGAAATTTGTTCAGAAGTCATGATCCGGCTTTGTGAATTTTAGTTGTAATTTAACAATAATCAATTCTATCCATGAATTAATTTAAGCAAAGAAATAGTAAGACTGTTAGTTGATTGGGAAGAGAGGAATCTAGGTCAAAACCTTTAAAAAGGAATTTAATCAGAAGATTTATATCACCTAATCTTTGGTGTATAAATCTTCTGGTAGCTCTTTTTTGTCTTTTTTTGGGAGTTTTGCGCAAATATATCCGTAGTTGCTGCAAGGAAAGTCATCTTAATATTCTGTTTTCTTGTGTTTAAAATATTTAGTGTAACTTTTCTTAATACCTATATACTTAATTTTGTTATTTAAAATTTTTAATTGTTTTAATTTTCTTTATAGACTCAGATTATATTTAAGTAATGTGATTAATAGAACTATTTTTTCATTGCTATTCCGATTCGCTTACAAAAATAGATTTTTATTCTTAAGATCACTGCAATATTCCTAATGATAATAATACTATTTACTTAGTTCTATAAAAATTTGCCATTTTTCTACATTTTATATTTAATTTTAGTGTAGGATTTCTTTTTCTCTCTAAGCCTATTTTTTAGAAATATTACGTTTCATTTTCATGTTTCAACTAGGATTAGAAAGTATCTCGCATTCATTACCCTAGAACAGGGGTGTCCAACCCGCGCCCCGGGGGCAGCATGTGGCCAGCGTTTAATAATTTTGAGTCCCACGAGGTTTTTTACAATTTTACAAAATTCGACTATTTTGTACAATATTTTTTGTTTAGAAAGTGTTTTATTTATTGTTTTTTGGTAAAAAATAAATCCCATAACTGTTATTATTTTATCACGCTGCTTCTGTTACTGCGAATCTCTCTCTCTCTCTCTCTCTTTTTTTCCTAAATTGAAATTTATCAAACATAAATCATGCTCAAACTTAACGCATAAAAATCTGCAACATTAATTACGATACGCAAATACACATGCATTGAGATTGACTTGCAGAAACTAAATGAAAGAGTTGAGAAACAGATATCTCACTAATTGAATAAATTTAACTTTATTTGACAATTTCATTGTTAGTATTATTCTATCTATGTTTGTATACATGAAAAACAATGAAATCAATAATATATCTGTCGGTTTTAAATTTTCACTCCAAAAAATGTTTGTAATGGATTTATATCTTACATAAAGATATATATTTTTAAATGCGGCCCACGTGATTGTAAAGTTTTTCCGAAGTAGCCCGCGAAGTCATTTGGGTTGGCCACCCATGCCCTAGAAAGAGGTGGGGGGGGGGGGTAGCCCCACTTAGATAGAAGCTAGTAACTTTACTTTTACTTTTATTGCGGGGTGGGGTACAAACTACTGGTTTCAGAGTGGAGGGAGGAAACGACCCTCCTTTCCTTTTTAGGGGTGTGTATGTCCGACTGCAGATGAAAAGAGCCGAAACCGTTTTACATTCCCGAGTGTGACGTTCATTCAAGTTCACCGTCAAGCAAATCGCGCCAATACAAGTTATCACTTCAAAAAATTGGGAAATGTTCTTGGGTCGAGGAAAAAGTTCGTTTGTATAGAGAATCCGCAATTGTGAAAGGTTCGTAATACAGAGGTTTGACTGTATATATATATATATATATATAGACAGTAAAATTATATAATTATTTGTTACATATATAACAAAAAATTATATAATTTTCCTGTTCTATATATGATCTCTGTCTCATGCCATCCAGATGTCGAGACAGGTTCCAAATCCAAAATCATGTGGCATCTAAAAAGAAAACGCCAACTACTTATATAAAAATTTTTAGAAAAGACAAATTCATGTATAACGGAAGGTGGAAGGAAAAGTTTAAAAAGCATTATGGTACTACATTTCTTTGAATGAAGAGAAAGTTAATTGCAAATGGGCTTGCTTAAACTCTAATTTTAAAACAAACTTGAAAAAACTTAAAGCTGAAGAGTTAAAATATCACATAGAGCATGCTTCAAATATGTTTGTGACGTTTGATGAAAAATATGTACTTCAAGGATGAGTGAATATTCACGACGCACTGTTCGGCTACACGATGGCTTTGGGCTACGGACCACGTAATTTTGAACCATAGTCAAGTGACGTGGACGACACCTGAGCTGGCACCCCCCCTCTCCTAACTACCACACCAACGGGAGGACGTTTCAGCTATCGACAGATTTAACGTGCACCGCTGCCCGGTTCGAACTCGTGACGAGTCCAGCCACGATCCGATACTTTGACCACTCAGCTAAAGCAAATACATGTACTTCGAGAAAGATATTAAAAAAAGAGCTTCTTAAAGTCATGGAGGGCCACGGTATCTTTTTTATAAGGCCGAACTCATAGCCGCCTTATTGTGGGCTCGAATTCTCGTGGCATTGAACACCCCTTGCGTTGCGGAGGATGATAAACATAAAATCTTTAGGTCTGTAGTTCCCCCCGTAGGCATGGTGTGGTAGTTTGGAAAGGGTAGTTGATTGAAGAATACAAATCACTAATCATCTAACTTTCTGTATATGAGTATGTTTTCCTTTAAAATTTTTCACTACAATAAAATTTAAAAGAAAAATTGCACGATGTCATAAAAAAAAATGAAGAAACATGAAGTTGCTTAATTCATAGAACAATCATGCGCATATACTTATCGTGCGAATGGGATGTATAGAAACATTTGCTTTTCTTTCTGCGATGTTGAGTCCTGAAAAATTATAAGAGGAGTTTTGCGAAACATTTCTAGTGCATTTCATTGTCTAGTAAAACTGGAAAACTTTTTATTGTATCCAAATATCTTAAAATGTCCAAATTCAAATAAAACATATTTTTTGTTTTTTAGATTATTGAATAGATCTATCTTTTGCCTCTACAAAACGCACTTTGTTTCGCTTCTTTGCTTTCTGGAGGCCAGGTTACAATTAGTTTTATAAAATTGGAAAAACCGGAAGTGGGTCTTTAATTTACCAGAAGTGAACATTTAAATTATTCAATATCCCTCATCGCAATTCTGGTCACTCAAAAAAGCCCTCGTGTAGCTGAACAGCGCGAAGTTAATATTCACTTACTCACTCCCTCTCTGATCACTCAAAATGATATAAATGTATTTATATGAAACTTTTTAAATCTGATATTTATTTTACTTTCCAGAGAATGTACTCAAATATTTCTTAAGGTATGAAATTTTTTAAGGTAGAGCTTATTATTTAATTAATGGTTTTCTGAAGAATGTCACATTTCTTACAATATTTACTTCCACCAGCTCTAAAATTCTTGAAGTTTAAGAAAGCTTTAAAATTTTAGTGCATTCTCTAAATAAACGCATTTAAGTTGTTTTAGTAATACTTTTACTGGTATAAGTTTATTTACTCTTTTCTCTACTTACTTTAAAAATTTCAAAATAATTTCTAAAATTTCATTTAAAACTGAGGTTTTTGTAAAATTTAGATAATATTTTAAAAATATTGTTAGTTAAATGTTAGTATTTATTGCTATTGATTCCTAAAAAGCATTTATAATACTTCAGTATGCTTTTTTTTTTTTTAAAAAAAAATGTACTCCGAACGTGTTCGGATACCTTAAAAGGAACAAAACCACAATTTCCTCAAGTGATCTAATATTCACAAAAGGGATAAAGGAGCATATGAAAACTGCGTTAAGAATTTTTTTTTTATTAATCTGATTTTAAACTAAAAAGAAATCATTCAACAATAATGAACCCCATTCACAACATTAACCTAAGTGTTAACTACTAAATGGACCGGCAGTCGGAGGAAAGAAACTTGGCTTTTCACAAGTTCCTCTCACATTCGCATGTTCATTGAATAATCCTGGTTCATGTAGGGAAATTTAACCAGGCTCAGATTTAGCTTACATTTTTCTTTGCATTTGTTCGCTTATTTACATACAGTTTTGTTTTGGGATAAGCTTCAGCTATACATGAACGGATAAGATTGAGAACATTTCTTCGATTGTTTAACAAGACGATTTAGAATATTCGAAATCCAGAAGCAGAGAAGACAGCAAGAAGAAATTATATCTCACTTTATAGCAATACCGAGCTCAAATGGTAAGCAAATAATTTGAGAGGTCATGTGGTCTCTTTCGACCAATGAGATTCCATCAATAGCCGAAACTTTCATTTGAGTGACCATGGTTAAAAAGAATACCTAAAAAAATGAAGATTTAAAAAGGCGTTTTTTGTTTCTTCTGAGCTCCGTTCTGCATAGTACTTCGCAATTAATAATAAATGAAACCGAAAAGAGATTTTTATTCAAGAAAAATAATACTCTAGGGTGTCAATTTTTTTAAAATATTCTTTCTGTTTACATAAACATGAATACCAGTATTTTTTTGTTTTCACTGTATATTTATTTATCCAGCTTGTTAAAGACTTGTTATATATATTGATGCGATCTTCACTTGAAACATATGCGCATGCGTTATCATGCTGAGTATTAATATGTTTAAAATTATCTTTTATTCGCTTTCATATTTTTCCGATTTTTCAAAGCTAACAAAAGTAAATGTTTATCTAAGGATTTAGAAACGAATAAAATTTTGTGTTTTTCAAGGTTTTTTGGGACGGCAGTGCTCGGATTCCTGTTTCTATCTTGTGAATTGTCGGGAAATATGGTAGGATTTAAAACATCTCTCACTTGTTAAATCGACTGGGGAAAGGTTCAAATTATGTTTTCGTTATTTTACATTGATTCAAAACTACGAGACATTTCACCAACATCTCCCGTGCCTCTGAAGAATATTTCTTTTATCAATTATTTTAACTTTTTATCATTTTAATATTCGAAAATAGTTCACAACAAACACCTTGATTTGTTCACGCATTTTTATATTCTACTGCGAACTATCTCAAATTGAATTTTTCCTATGTATAAAGTCGTCTGTCACATCACCTGATCAAAATTAATTGTTAACAAACCAACTTTAAGAGTCTTTTGATTGATTTTTGATTGTTTACTAATATTACACTCAGAAGAAAACACGAGAGCTTTTGGCGACAAATCTCGTAATGTTAAAAGATGGACAAGAACAAAGACATTATTTAAGGTGGCATCCCGTTCTCCAAACTCAGTCAGCAAAAGATAACCGCTAACTTAAGTTCAAATCAATATGGCGTATTGAAAATTATGATTTCAAGTTTATCTAGCTATTAACTAGTTTTCGTTATCAATAAATGTCTGAGTGGACTGCAGAATCAGCCATTGATTGGCGAGATTTTTTTCTCCAAATTGATAAATGTGCCAAATGTGGTTACCTAGCTGATTTCATGTCAGTGAAGAAGAAATTGGATCGCGCGACGCAATTTCTAGCATGCGCAGTACGTTTCTTTAATTTCAATATTTGTCTTTGACAAGTGAAATGACCATTTCTGCGCATGCACAGACCGTTTCTTTAATGTGAATAGTTGTCGTTGACCATAACACCTTCAGTTCGTGGAGTGTTCAATGCTCGTTTCTTGGCTTCGTTCTTGTTATCCGAATTCGTTTTTGAGGGTAAATTTTCTTTTTCTTTGTTTAAGGCTGTCTTGTAGTAATGTTAAAGAATAGGTCCCAAATTCGGAATATTTTTTCAAATAAAAAAGTACTCAAACATTAATACTATACTCTGGTTTCACTATCCTGTAGAGAATCACTTAATTTATCATACTACTCATTTTTATCCGAGTTGATGCAATTTTCTATTATAAAATGTGTTTCGCATTTTTTTTTCACCTATACCGTAATGTTAAAAGAGCTATCCCCTTACATGTTAAAAGGAAAAACTAATTATTTATGAAATATTTTGAAATTTTAAAAACACTATATTATAAACAAATGTATGCGTTACAATGTCGCACATTTTTATAAAAATTGAAGTAATTTTTCTGTCCGAAAATATGCTCCGCGTTAAGTTCACACTTTCTTACTTATTGCGAAAACAGCCTTAAATTCTTACAAATACTCACGATCGCCACCAATGATATTAGTTTTGCTGCAAATGTAAATGAATGCGTGTTGAAGTATGATCCATATTCGGAACGGTTTTTTCTCTGTTGCCTTTGTTCGGAAAGAAAGTTGTTTTAGAATGGTGTATGGAAGAGGGTTTGAATAGATCATCGTTTGCATATACGAAATTCGGGAAAAGCATGGAATTGAGACAAAAATGGGTAAAAATGAACTTCTTTTTAACGATTTCACTTCCGCCATCTTGAATTTGACGCTCTTGCATTACGTGTTATGAAAGGGTTCCTAGTCTAAAACACATGCAAAAATGCGCCAAATTGACAATTTTTCAAAATCTCGCCAACCATGGGTCGATTTTGCAATTTGAATATTTGTCTTTCTCACTGGCGTAGCTAGCCCTGAGGGGTCCCTGTATCAAAATTTATTCTAGGCCCCTTTGAAATATGGGAACCCTGTTAGTAGGACTGTAGTTACACATGTTGGGGCCCCTTTAGTTTGGACAAGAAAAAAAGCTAGCTTAAAACAAGATATGCTAGTCATTGTACCTCCAGCCGCGGTTCTGCACCATTATTTGCAAAGAAACCAATATTTCTGACTTACTACTAATTGTATGCATTGCGGAGAAAGTTTAACATAAATTAAAATAATAATTCGAAAATCTCTTATAAACAATATGTAGAGAAATCACCATCGAACGTAGAAGATAATTATTTTTCTTTACACAACCACAGTTAAAAAAGTACAAGAAATTTGGAAAAACACATCTAAGTACTGGTAAGCGCTATGGGAGAAGCCAACTTCATACAAAAATCTTGGTTTCGGCTTTATAAAAAGAAAAACTGCTTTTCTGGGTGTATCATTTTGTTCCATTTTTATATGCACCCAAAACATTTATTAAAAAACTTAATTAAAATTCGATATAATATATAAACTAAATAGATTGCAATTGCAAATCAAAATAAAAAAAAAGATACTTAATGTTATGCTCACAAATATAGTCCTTATCGTCGCTTATTCGATAATATTAATGCCTGCGGTAGCCGAGTGGTCAAAGAATAAAAAGGTATCGGAATGGGGCTGGCCTTGTCTTACAAGTTCGAGCTCAGTACCACTA
>BMAV01006169.1:204316-216475 GCA_019973955.1 Trichonephila inaurata madagascariensis | reverse complement strand
CGTTGTATACAAAATTTCAGATTTCTTCTTAAAAAGCCGGGTGCGCGTTATACGGCGAACATACCCGAAAATTAAAAAATGCAGCTTGAAAGTATGGGTGCGCGTTATACACCGGTGCGCGTTATACGCCGGATTTTACGGTAATTATAAAATACATTGTGTAGCACTGATATATTTATAAGTGTAATATATCAAAATGTTAATGTGTACTTTATTTTTTATTATGTCAGAATGTATTTTGTTTGTTTACCTTCAGTAAATTGATAATTTTTTTAAGTAATATTTTGTTTTCGACTTTTCAATATGCTCGCGCCCTCCTCGTAGAGCTATCACGCTCTCCTTGGATGGCGCTCCCTACAGTTTGAGAAACGCTGAAATAGGCACTTATCTTTTGTTTCGATTGGAAATCTCTTGTCGGATCTTTCCTAAGCCGCTATAGCAAGCTGCTATAAGCTGCTCAATCAAACGAGTCATGATGAAGGGTGAAAGTAGCTGCTTCATGAGGTCTAAGATCGTAAGGCACCAAAGGTTGAAGTCTGACTTTGCCTCATGCCTGCATTGCATTTAGCTGAGGATATTGGTATGGCCTTCACGCCTCGGGTGGTCCTACCAGGAAAATACACTTCTGACGTACTTCGCCCATTCCGCCCAGGAACGATGAGTTAGCTAAGCAGGACTTAGGGAGAGCTTGATAAACAAGAGCCTTTGATAAACTAGAAAGGGTACAACTCTCTGTTGCTAGAGTTATCACTGGTCTCTGCAATAGTTCCCCAAGAGATATTGTATTGTATAAAACTGACTTGCACAAACTCTCAGATTACGAAGCAGATACCTATTGGCTAAATACTTTGCCAAGCCTCATAAGTTATGGTGACCAGCACTGAACCTTTAGTAATGTGCGCAATTGGAATAACAATTGTTGCCTTATTTGAGAATGTCCGCTTAGTTATGCCTCAAACGTCCTCCCGTTGGTCTGGTGGGGTAGTTAGGAGAGGAGAATGCCAGCTCAGGTGTTGTCCACGTCACTTGACCATGGTTCAAAATTACGTGGTCCGTCGCCAAAAGCCCTCGTGTAGCTGAACAGTGCGACGTTAATATTCACTCAACCAACCACTTAGTTATGCTGAAAGTGAGGGACGGTTGCATAATGAAGTAGTACATGTCTCTCTGGCTCGCAATACGGATGTTGCTGCGTCGTTCTATAAACGGGCCTTTTTTAAGACCGAATTATTCTCATACATTATCAAGGGCGCTCACCATACAGAATATCTTGGGCAACTTGCTTTGGAAACTATTGATAAAATCCCGTGTGATGTGTTACAGATCTATACTGATGGCAGCATGGATGTAGGCGCTGTCTCGGGTAGTGGAATTTTCATCAAAAAGAGGAATAGTATTAAGAGAAATCCTGACTACTGCTCGGTTTTTCGGGCAGCATGGGTGTAGTTATCTCTTAGCTATTGAGGAGGCTTTGAAATTTTGCTTTGCTGAGAGTGTCGATACAGATATTTGGGTGTTGAGTGATAGCCGAAGCTCTAATCAGCATCTATCTGAATGGTGGAAGCATGATGACAGAACGACCACGAGTATTGTCCAACTATTAAATGGCCTGAATGCCAATGTGTTAAGATCTTTTTTCCGTGAGTACCATCTCACGTGAATATATGTGGAAATGAGATTGAAGATGGTTTGGCTCTTGAAGGCAGCCATAAAAACTTGGTGGCTGCCTGACTTTTTCAGAAATTGCTACCCGGGTCAAACAAGATATCAGTTCCTCTGGGAGACAGGCCCCCTTACATAAGTGGTATGAAGGAAACCTTATTGGTACTGCTTTGCCTGGGACAAGCAGTAGGCGAGTTGAAACTACTCTTGCTAGGATTCGCAGTGGACATACTCGAGTTCAACGGCATGTGGTGAGTCATAAAGTTTATTCTCCTTGTCCAAATTGTAATGTGACCCAAGCCACTCCTGCCCACATCTTGGCTTGTATTGGTTGCCATAAAAGTCAGCTTCTCTCAAGTCCTGCTATGGTTCTTCATTGTTTAAAAACGAACGAGTTCACGGACTTGATCTAGATGTTTCTGTCGATCAGTGGGGTAATCTGCTTCTCTATCATTTTCAATTTTCCGAACGGCAGTTCTTACTACTTCTTAGCGTAAGGAGTAACAACTCACTATTAACAATTAACGACTAACGCCAACACACCCATTGCCAGGTTTTAAATAGCACATTAGTTAAAATCAAGTTACCTCTATGGAAGGAAGTTTTAAACTCAAACCACAGATAAAGAAGAATTTCCCCAAGAGGATTAGTGGAAGACCCGCGGATAGAACCCGTCACAACTTGACCATGGTTCAAAGTTACGGGGTCCATCTTCAAAAGTTCCCGTGTAACTGAATAGGGTGAAGTTTTAATATTCCTTCACTCACTCAATATAAAAATCTAAAACTAAAACACGCAAAGATTTTCATTCTACTTGAAGAACAATCAACAAACATAACTCTAACATACCATAAATCAAAACGAACATTCTATGATTTTGTCCAAAGTGACAGCAGCTCTTTTAAAATTCAAATGAAATCTGAGAAAAGGTCCTCAAGTAAACAATGTCTTGAAAAACTGATCATTATTATTCGGCTTAAAATTCATGATTCTCATGACAAAAATACCTGTCCAATAAAATTTGTTGAGGCATTGTAAAACCCTCCTGTCTTCGACACTTCCGTTGATGGGGAAAAAAATTCGGTTCGTAACTACGTCTGAACACGAGAAAGGCAACTAAATAAAGTTTTCGTCCTTGGGTCAAGATTTTGCACACTATTGTTCCCTGTGACTCTGGAACAAAAGCAATTTGTCATTTCATTTTTGTTGAGCAATTGTTGATTTTAGTGAAGTATAAATTCGTTCTCACTCTCTTTTTTCTTTCCTCTCGTTTAAACCTTTATTTCTCTATTTACTTATATGACAATTCTATAAATCAAAGTTTCCAAGCGCGAAATTTTTCTTTCTTTATGTCGTGTTTACAGATATTTTGAATTCACAGACATGTGCAAAAGGTTTCAAATTATTCTCTGTAAAAATTGTTTTTGTGATAATGTATTTGAGGAGTCAGGTAAGAAATTCCCCATCACAGCTAGGTGGAGGATTTTTAAAAATGATGACGCCGAGTTGTCCTTCTGTAATTTCATGAGGATTTATTGTTTTAGTAGACAAAGGTGATATACTACTAGGAAGCCACCCTTGTTTTTCCAATTCCCTTTTTCTTCCTTTGTTTGCACCCCTCAGGGGGCTTACCTTCTTTAGGTGGGTACGGGTGTCACGACCCCGGGGTACCCCAGTGATCTTTCTCTATTTTCGACCCTCCATCTTGTCATCCAATTTCTTCTTTTCTTCTTTTCCCGTCCAGACCACAGACCTATGCATGTTTGGCGCAGTATAGCCCAAAACTGGCTCTTGTGCGCCGCGTAAAACACCAAACTCAACTCAACTTCTCTGTTTGCATTTCCAGTGAGTGAGTGCTTATGAAAGTCACACTATAGAGCAATGGTCTTCAAACTATGTTCCATAGAACCCTGGGGTTCCACGAGACATACCCAGGGGTTCTACGAGGCATGATAAAAAATCGAAAAGAAATTTATCAATATATATGCAAAATGGATTCACGTTCTCTATGAAATTTTTATAATTACAAGTATCTAAATCTCAACCTATTCATTAAAACGGAAAATTTTATTTTATATAATATCTTTATATATATATATATTTTACGCGATATTTTTTTAACTTTTATTATATAATATAATGAAAGTATTAAAACGCGCGTTTTATCTTTATATACAGTAGAACCTGTTTTGGTGCGGTTGATAGGGACCGCATAAACAAATATTCGAAAATTTCATAAATTCTTACATACAACAAACAAATTTGTCTAAATACTGCAGAATTTTTTTTATGCGGTGGATAGGGTCCGCATGAAAAAAGTTACACTTAGAAAATAGGCCAATTATTTACGAAATTTATGTGAAAGTACTTCCATGACAAAATAAATAATTGAAAGCATTTTAAAATCATTTAGTTTCGCATTGTATACATGGAGCAGTTTTCACACAAAGTGCACATACATGATTCACTGCTACTCATCGTAATCCAAACAGTTAATCTTCTTGTGATGATTTAGTTCAAAATCGATTTCGTCACTTGAAGATTCAATTTCAATTGATTTATTTTTTAGCACCATAAAGTAAGATATAAGTTTTTGAGACGAAGGTCGGTTGGTCAATTGCTCGTAAATTTTACGATAACCAGAGATATGCGTGATCGAAACTCTTTCTGAAATTTCATACTCCTTTCGGAATTGGTATTTATTTTAAGAAAATGCTTTCCCAATTACTTGGAAAACTATATCCCTGCATATATTTTATACCATCTCAAGGAATCCGGTTCTTCTGGTCCGTCTACATAACATATCAAACTATTGATAATGCCACAGCCATTTAAAGTTTCGTCTTCTATCAAGCGCCTGCTGTTGGCGCGCGTTGAGAGAAAGCAACTGAACGTGCAATGTCGGGAGGCTGTTCATAACAAATGAAGAGAGTGTTTTGAATTGTATATATGTACTTTGCAGTGGCGTAACGTACACCCCCACAACCCCGGGACTCTAGGGGTCCCAAGGCATGACTGACGCCTTGTTCGTATTTAACTAATTTATAAAATATTAAAATAAAACACCTCCCTCTTTGCTGGGGCGGGGCGGCGCTCTAACATTCTCTGTTACGCCACTCGTGCATTGATAGAAAGCATTACAGTGGCGCCAAAGCCATTGAAATTCATAAACCGCACAAAAAAATCGCACAGAAAAAATCACAAAAATAAAATTGTATAAAAAAGGCACAAAATCAGGTTCTACTGTATATACTTCCTAATAAATTGTAAGTATTCTATTGTTCACTTTTCGGGATACGCGAGAGATAATTCTATACACGATAGTTAGCAGAATGTCTTGTAAAATTAAATAGTTTTCTAATGGAAAATTCACCTTGTTGCATTTATGGAAAATAAACCACCTATAGTGAAGAAGAGGAAACAACATATCAACAGATTCTATGGTAAAATCATTGATATAGTTTAAATTTAAAATTTGTTTTTTAAAAAAGTTTTTTTATCATAAATTGTAATAATACATAATCATTATTATTTTCACCTCCTGATAAACTTGTATTTTAAGACACAGTGGCATAAAAAAACAAAACCCGAAATTCTATTAATCTAAAAATAAGGTATTGTTGGTAAAGGTAAAATTGGTAAGAGTAAAGTAAAATAATTGTTCAAATTCACTACAACGAAAGATGTCGCCCAAAGCTGTTATCTTATTATGTTTGAACATACGTGGGAACGGTTTTCCACAGTTGGCTGCATATCGTAGCTTCTGATATGACAAAATTGGTCGATGGGATAATACCTACCAAAAATAAAAATGCTTCGTAGAATTTTTTTTTTCAAATTAAATAATTTGGTATTTATTATAAAACATGCAAATTTGATAAGCAGATAAATAAAATGAAAATAGAAATAAAAGATATGCAACACAATAACTATAAGTCGTCGTTTGTTTTGACTGATTTGTTGTGTTATTCTTTAGGGGTTCAGTGTTCGAAATTTGGTGCAAATAATTTTTTCAGAATAAACTGAACTTTTTTTGTTAAAACTAGGACGTAACAAACAAGAACACATATTCACACATAAGAACATTGGTAAAAAAAACATTGGAATCAAAAATTTAATGAAATCATTTAGTAAAGGCAATTTTTCAATTACTTCTCAGAAACACATATCAATTCGAATTCTGACAGTGCACTGAAGAATTCTCACATCGAGATTCATGACAAAAAGGATGCCAACTTTTGCAACAAAATTTATAATTTCAAACGATTGAGTATACTAGTAAATAAATTCAAACAATAAGAAAAATTAGAGTTGGATAAATTATTAAATCTAAGCAAACGATAATAATATGAAAAAGAGAATGATTTCCAACGTGTTAATAGATACAGGGGGCTATCAAAATAATGGAAACACCTATGAATAAAAGTGACATTTTTGAATGTGCGTCGTAAGCGCTAAAATATAATAGCTACCAGTTTTTCTTATAAATAGAAATATATATGTTCTGGTAATATGTGGTAGCTTTATTAAAGTTCTGCAAGTCTTGGATTTTTTTCAAAAGCATAAAATGTTGTATCTTTCAAATTTTCAAAGGAGCCGAATACTAGGAACTCGTCTATCGGGAGCAAGTGGGATCGAATATCTCAACTTTTAAGCATTTCTAGAGGTACGGTGTATAAAGTCATGACAACATACACATAGCGTGACAAGACAAGATCGGCAAAGCATAATAGAGGACGGAAAGAGAAGCTCAGTGAAACAGGCCGACGGGTATTGAAGCGGACTGTAGTAACTAAAAAGCGAACTTCTGCAGCAAAAGTGACCGCAGAACTCAATCAGCATGTGGATTCTCCAGTATCCATGATGTAACGAAGCCGGTCTCTTCCCCCGATTTGCTAACAGACCCCTTGCCCCTTGCCGACAGACGTTGCAAAAATTCCAGACATTTCCCTAATTGCTGGGAAAGAATTTCGTAGTTGGGTGGTCAAAGTTTCGGACCCTTTTTCCCAAGCTGTCCGGACTGTCAAAAAGAGATGCCATAACGTGTTTTCATTTTCCCGCGATTCGGTGACGACGGCGCGTCTGAAAACTTACAATGGGCACTCAGCCATCGGCTCCCATTGAGCAAGGGATCAAGGAAGCCGAGACCGAGTGGTGGCAAAAGAACAAGAGATGACAGAAGGATGATTAGGAGAGATATGGAGGATATAAGGAGAGCGCGAGAGTCCGGAAGGGAGACTGGATTTTGAAGGGAGCCGTTTGGATGTCCCTTGAGCGATAGAAAAAAGCGATAACGAGCCCGCGAAGTACGGCGGTCTCTGAACTTGGAATATCCGGGAACGGTCTGAGTCCCGATCAACGAAAGAAAGCGATACTTGAACCGCGAAGTAAGGCGGATTTTGGAACGGTAGAGAGTGCGAAGGAGCACGGCGAATTTGGAGCCAGCGAACTTACTCAGACTCGGTGTGGAATTACCGAGAGTGAACCCTTTTTACGCATGATTTGAATAGGACTTTTCTCTAGCGGGCGAAGTTACGCCATTATTTTATGTGAAAGGGACTCGAAATCTGTGGACCCTTTTGCTATTGAATTGTGAAAGAATATGCTAATTTTATTTTTTTGATGATTTTCTTACTGAGAAATAAATAGTTTATCCAAGAGCTGTGTGAAATCATTACAATGATAACATTTAGAAGACACTTTCATAAATAGAACATTTACGACAGAGCAGCAATCCTCAAACCACTTGTCTCGGATGTTAATTACAAATATCGTCTACAGTGGTGTCACACTCACTAAACCTGGTCGATTGATAAGTGGAAGAAAGGAATATGGTCTGACGAATCGAATCGTCTTTCACACTTTCCCCTACAACAGGACGGATGCACGTTTGGAGGACACCTGCACAAGCGTATGATTGTGATTGTCTCCTTCTAACTGCATATCATGGAGGTGGATCTGTCATGATATGGGCAACCGTGTGGTGGTTTTCTGCTGCACTAATTGTAATCCTGAAAGCAAGGTTCACTGGAAGAAAATAGAGAAATTTTAGCTGACCAGGTCCATCCTATGATGCAAACTTTGTATCCTGCGGGAGATGGAATTTTCCGGGATGATAATGCACCTACCTATACAGCGGGACTTATCTAATCATACGTTGATGAACATGAGGATGAAGTTAGGCATCTTCCTCGGCCTGCACAGGCACATGACCACAGTATAATTGAACCGTTATAGTCTATTTTAGAGTATTTAATACAGAATCGAGAGATACCCTTCACTGACATCTTTCACGAAATCTCTATGAAGAATAGTACAAAATTTCTCTAAACACTATTCAGCACTTGTATTAATCGATTTCTAGACTCTTTCTAATCCAGTGTTTCTCAAACTTTCTATCGAGTTCGAGCCCAGTACCACTAAAGACCCGCCGTGTAGGGCAGCGATGCACGTTAAATCTGTCGAGAGCTGAAACGTCCTCCCGTTGGTGTGGTGTGGTAGTTATGAGAGGGTGGTGCCAGCTCAGGTGTCGTCCACGTCACTTGACCATGGTTCAAAATTACGTGGTCCGTCGCCAAAAGCCCTCGTGTAGCTGAACACAGTGCGACGTTAATATTCAATCAATCTCAAACTTCCTATACTCGCGACCCAATTTTCTATCATAATTTTCATCGCGCCCCCCTCTTACATACAACAATAGTGTACTGAATTCAATAATAAAATACTTTAATGTCAATCTCTACAATACGACTTTAATAATAAACAGTTCAAATTATCAAGATAAGTATTAAATTTGTATATAATTTGATGACGTGCCCATAGAGTCATTGGTAATTTTTTAAACTTGTACTTGACTTGGTACTGTTAAATTAATTATGAAATACATGGTGCAGTACTGATACATTTATGAGTGTACTATATCAGCGTAAATGTGTATTTTATTTTTTATTAAGTCAGAATGTATTATTTTTTTCTAATTTCTTTCAGTAAATTAATAATTTTTTAAATGTTTGTTTTCGACTTTTCGATATACTCGCGGTCCCCTTGTAGGGTTATCACGCCCCCCTAGGGGGGCACGCCCCACAGTTTGAGAAACACTGCTCTAATCTGTTCTGCGTACGCAAGGGGGGCGTACATATGTTAGCTTGTATCGCCATCTGTTGGAGAGGATGTAATCACATTGATTGGAGTTTTTTTGTATTCCTTATAATTTAAAATCCTATGCATATATTTGAAAAAAATGCTACATAATGAGAATAATTTATTATTAGCAACTAAAAATTTCCAATCAAACTATTTTTTATTCATCAAATGTTTTTGTGTTCAGAGTCTTGGTGCTTTCTAATGGCTCGCGTTTTTATTTCATTAATTTTTTCCTAAGTGGTTCTAAATTCTATAAAAACCAATTGGAGAAATTGACGAATTTTATTTTAAAACTTCACATGTTTGAAGAATGGGTACATTCCAGCTTATAGAAAATATTTTTCTCGCTTACGTATTTGCTTAAGCCAGTTTCCTATTTAAAAAAAAAAAAAAAACGTTGCGTGAAGAAACACATTTAAGAATGATCAATAACGTCGAGTAGAGATGAAAAGGAGAAAAAAATCCAATATTTTTTCATCTGTTCGTCGTTTGTCATGCTTATTTTTCCCATCGACATTTACATTCGCATAGTAATCAATCTTCCACGGTGATTCGCTGAATTTCAGAATGTGTGTGTTAAGTTGCCGTTGATAAAATACGAAACAGAATGAATGTGAACTTAGAAATATTCTTTTTTTTTTTTTGGAATAAGTGGAGAATAAAGTTATCAGTTCATGACAAACAACAATTCCAATTACTCTTTTCTTTAAAAAAAAAAAATGGGAAAATATAATAAACTTAGAAAACTAAAATATTGATAATTTTTTTAAATAGAACATATTTTTTTATTCTTAAATATTCATTTATTTTTATATACAGTATTTTACCTTATTTTGCTTAGCATTTTAGTTTTGTTAGCACAATTATCTTTAATTTCGAGTGAGAGTGATATATACTATAAAGCAACACACGAGGGCTGTTGGGGACGGACCTCGTTTTTAACCATGTTCAAGAGACGAGGACGACACCTGAGCTGGCACCCTCCCTCTTAACTACCCCACCACGTCAAAGGGAGGACTTTGAGCTCGATAGATTTAACGTACATCAGTCCCCACTATATGGAGGGTCTTTAGTGGTGCCAGAGTTTGAACCCATGACACTCAGACCCCGAGTTCGTGACCATAACCACACGGCTACCGTGGACACATCTCTAATTTTGAAGTAATCTTGTAAGAGTGCCTCCAAAGGTTTACTAACTCTGGTGAATCCGCAAGGTGTTTGGACGCTGTAGCCTAGTTGTTATACCCCAAACTTGAGGCTGACGTGTCATGAGTTCGAACCCTGATGCCATTGAAGACTCTGCATGTTGAATCTGTTCCAGTCTCAAAGTATTCCTATTGGTGTAGTATAATAGTTTGGTGAGAGATGTTGTTGATAGTTTGGAGAGGGGGTGCCAACTCAAGTGTCGTCCTCGTCACTTGACCAAGGTTCAAAATTACGAGGTCCGCCACCAATAGCCCCCGTGTTGTTTAGTGTGTGACGTTAACAAAACGTTACTCACTTCGTAAGGTTTTGATCGGAATTCGATGTTCGAGTAGGTTTAGATCAGTGCTTCTCAAACTTTCAATACTTTTTACCCAATATCCAACCATAATTTTTATCGCCCCCCTCCATACAATAACAAGTATATTAAATTCGATAATACGATAATTTGACGCTAAAACTACTATACGACTTTAATTTCTTAAGTGCTGCCGGCGTATACAAACGCCTCATTCAGCCAGTGCGTAAATTACCACGGACGTATATATATGTCTATCGGAAATAAGATTTTTTCTGCTCACTGCTGTCCATTCCGAAGGCTATGGAATGCAATAAAATGATCTTAATAGTGTTTGCGAAAGATTTACTTATTTCAGAGGATTTTCTTATTTATTCCCTTTTTACCCCCCCCCCCGTTCCCCCCGTCGGCGTGCATGCGTGGAAAACGGGGGTATTGGGGAGCGAATCGCGTAATTTTTAATCGGCATTTAAGGGATTTATTGTAAATCGTACAAATTATCTAGATAAGTGTGTAAAGTTTTGCTTTTGCATATATATGACAAGCCCATGGGGTCACAGGTAATTTTCAAACTTGTTCTTAATCTAGTATTGCTAAATTAATTATAAAATACATTGCGCAGTATACTGATACATTTATAAATGTATTATATCGGTGCAAAAGTTTTTTTTTATTTTGTCAGAATGTATTTTGTTTGTTCACTTTCAATAAATTAATAATTTTTTGTTTTCGACTTTTCAATATGCTCGCGCCCCCCTGGGAGGTGCACCCCACAGTTTGAGAAGCTCTAATTTAGAGAACAATACACAAAGTATAAATACGTCTCAAATTCAACTATATTTATTTATCAACTATCTCAAGTTATAAAGGAAAAATGAATCGTAATTCTAAAATCTAAATAATTTAGCCTTTACTTATTTTATACTTGAAGAAATGGGATGTAAGCTCTCCTCGTACAATTCTCCTAAAATGGACATTGAAAAAGCTCAAAATGATTATTCCATTTGGCCCCGTCTCCGATCGAAACCTATACACCGTAAAATCCGGCGTATAATGCACACCTATATTTTCAAGCTTCATTTTTTAAAAATTTTTGGTATATTCGCCGCAAAATGGGAGCCCCCTTTTTTACGATATAACCTGAACCGTACGTGTGCAATGCTTTTATATTTCGTAGTCATTTATTCAAGGTTTTATGCCAGATTTTTGAAAAATAGTGTATTCTAGAAATATAACCCTTTAAGACCGTAAGGTATGTCATTTCTTTTAAATAAACAGTATTTCGATATATATAGAAGCCTTAATTTGTTTTATACTCATCTCTTTTCATTTTCAAAGCTCTTATTTTATACCCGGCGTATAATGCACACCCGTTATACGCCAGATTTTAAAGTAAGTGGAGAAATTTATCCTTTTATACCAAAGTGGAACTATTCGGTGATCATGAATGAGACTAATCTTAATTAAGGCAGTGTATGGAAAATTATTCACGCAGAGCTGCACACGTCAAAGTATCCACGAAACACGGAGAGACCTGTCATGGAAGATCTTGAATCTTTTAAAGGTAAACGAAGAAAAGTTTCAAGGTCGTTGGTCACTTGGAGGAATTTTAGATCTATCAATGAGATCTAGGGACCAAACAGATGGACAAGAAATAAAGTATCAGTGACTTCCCTCCCCTCCCCTCCCCTCCCCTAAATATGAAGAAGTCTGCTGAGAAGGCCATGTCGTCTGTATCCTGAACCCTCGTCTTTTCCTATTAACAGACTCTCTCTCTCTACTCTCACCCTCTCTTCTCTTTCTCCCTCTCTCTCTACTCTCTCCCCCTCTTCTCTTTATCTCTCTTTCTCTCT
>BMAV01006169.1:184007-197655 GCA_019973955.1 Trichonephila inaurata madagascariensis | reverse complement strand
CCCCCCCCCCCCGCTGTATGCGGGGATTGCAGGTGTGTACATTACTCAAACGTGCCCAACTATCTTTTCGATGAATATATAAAAAAATAACCGTCTCTAACTGTTGAAAAAATCGAGACTAATATTCAATCAAGCATATGCAATAGCAATATGAATTCCCGAAACGAAACAATTTTTCTCCTGCCCAAAACTGACCTTGGACTTTTTGACTTGCCCGAACTGTATCTGAGCAGCACAGGTGAGGGGTTAGAGAACATCGCCAAAACACTACGAAGTAAATCTTCCTACACACCCGCATATGACCCAGAGGAATCAACTACACCTGTAAGAAGTGCAATGACTTCAATTGGACTTTTTGTCGGTACAGTGATATTTATAAGAAGTGTTTATGGTATGGTTAGTAATAAAACTGGTTGACATCATACAACGAAATAGAGCTGAATTCGGCTATTTGCGGTAAGGTACAAAAACAATTAAGCCGTCTGTTTAGAAAATGATCTTCCTGTTTCAAAGCTCTTAAAGACTCGATTGCATCATTGCTATATTCGTATGTAGAGATTGACAGATTGACCTGCTTCTTCTCACGTTTCCCTGTTGCCCTGAACTTAAGTCGTTTTTTTACCGTTGACCGAAGCAACACTGTCTCCTACGCAATGGGCAACACCAATCACAACATGGAATGAAAGTTATAATTTTTAAAAAGCAAAATTTTGTTTGTAGTTTCTGTAATGCTCTACGCAACAAGTATTTTTATCTAATATTTTAATCTAATATTAATTGTAAATATATCACATGTTACGTCATGTGACCGGGTCATCTACGTATGTGAAATAAGCGAATTTTTTTTTTTTTAATTCTGGTCTTTTAGTCGGTGTCATTTCTATTAACCATGGAACCTTCTTCTGAATTCTTTTATTCGGTAATAACTTATTCTGTCAATACTAGTTATATCGATTTTTTTTTACAAACTTTGACTAAAAAACACGCGTATTTTTATTCTTATTTTTGGAATATAAAGTTTTTTCTCGACAGTCTATACCTTTCCTCCTAAAACTTAATAAGTGTTCGTATTACATATAAAGTAGTTTAAAACATTATTTTTTTTTCTACTTGTCAAACTAAATCATTTTTAATTAGAAACTTGATTCTGTAACTGATGATTTTTGTGCTTACTAAATAAGATAAAATATAAATAAAACAATATAAAAGAGTTTGCATAACTCATAATTTTTCTGTTAAACTAAAATGCTATAATTGCATTAAAATGTTATTAAAAAATAAAGATATAAATAAATTTCGATGTGATTTATATAAGTAAAGTATATATATATTATTATGTATTTAAATACAGAAAGTATGTAAAAAAATCTTTATTTTCGAAAACTTACTTATGTTTCATATATGAGGTAGTTAAAAACTTAAAGCGACTATTATTTGTACGGCTCTTTCTTAAATATTTAGTTAATCTAATAAATTGAAGAATTAATTAAAGCAGTGATATTCTCAAAGTTTCCATATTCGTGACCCAATATTCAATCATAAATTTCATCGCGCCCCCCTCATACAATAACAATGTATTGAATTCAATAATAGACGCTAAAACTACTATACGACTTTTCCAACGCCTATATAAACGTCTCGCTAAGCCAACATCCAGAAGTATATAAACGTCTTTCCAAAGAATCATCTTTTCTGCGCCCTGCTAACCATAAAATTTTTCCGAAGGCTTTGGAATGTAATAAAAGGACCTTGACAATAGTTGCGAAGGATTTACTTGTTTCAGATTATTTACTTTTTTATTCCTTCCCTCACCCCTCAATGCAACACACTCGCTCGCCTACGTGGAAAGCTGTTGGCATTGTGAAGCGAATTGAGTAACTTTCAATCGACAGTTCATGGATTAATTATTAACCGTACAAATTATCAAAATAAGTGTTAATTTTTGTGTATAATTTTATATATTTCAAGCCAATGGCGTCACTGGTAATTATTAAATTTGTTCTTAATTTAGTATTGTTAAATTAATTATAAAATAAATTGTGTAGCACTGATGCATTTATATAAGTGTAAATGTGTATTTTATTTTTTAGTATGTCAGAATATATTTTGTTTGTTTACTTTCAGTAAATCAATAATTTTTTTAAGTAGTCTTTTGTTTTCGACTTTTCAATAGGCTCACGCCCCCCCCCCCTCGTAGAGTTATCACGCCCTCCAAGGGGGAAGCGCCCCACAGTTTGAGAAACACTGAATTAAATAATTGATTATTTCTATGGAATCACAAACTAGTAACGCTTATAAGTCTTCGTATTTCGTTGAGAGTAACGGCTTACTATTGTACAGACAATTAGGGAAAGGGAAAATAGAAGGGGGGGGGGAGAACAAATTCACACATTTTACCATCCTTTATATATTTTTTAAATAATTAGATATACATATATATATATTTCTTTTTCGAATTTTCTTTCTATTCGAATCAAATACAAAGGGGAAAATTCCTGACGCTCACATGCTAAGTACAATCAAGTGTTCTGAAATTAAAACTAACATAAGACTTGCACATGTTGTCCTATTTGTAAAATTTTGATATAATTTCAAATTTGATAATTGGGTAAAGATCTTCAATTACTTAAATTCCTTAAAAAGAGAGAGATTTTCAAAATTAAAAAAAAATTCTTATTATATATGTAATTTTCAGTCAAGTGCGTCTTGTTTATCTCTCCGTGTGCGTTAGTATTTTTGATACCTTTTTAAATATTTTTCCAAAGAAAGTTACTGCAAAAAGTAAAAATTGGCAACAACGAATCACATGAACTCAGTGATTTAAAACATGTGATTGTAGTTATCATGTGACTAATGACATCACATTAATTTATCCTAAAGAATTCCATTCAACAATATTTCACACACACACATTGATATAACTTCGAAATAACATTACATTTATATAAATTTTTGAGTTAATATTTTCAATAAAGAACATTGTTTTTTATGAATAAAAAAAAAGTGTCACATTACATTAATATTGTATCATTTAAAACTTATCTTCGATTTAAAAAAAATTTTTTTTTTTGGCTCTCATTCACATCGAAGATTCTATAGTCAAATATAAAAAAGTCCTCGTTTCAATTTCTGTTGCAACGATCCTTGATCATAAAGAAAGAGAATATTCAATAATCTTAAGAGCAAAATATATATCATCAATGGCCTTGTAGAAGTAATTCTGATAGAATACAAAACATTTATGGCATTGTTATGAAAAATATCATGACCGAGAATGATATACGGTTTTTGTACATAGATTTTCAAAATTTAAAATATAAAATTGCTTATGAAATTATAATTTTAAAACAAACACACACAGAATGAATAATACATATGCATAGAATAGAAACCAGTCTTTTGTCTTTCGTCCTTCAAGCCAGAAAGCGAAATAGAAGTATGACTGTAGGACATAACCTTTATTTTCTTTTCGATACATTTCTCAATTTTCATTGCACATTTTCTCGCCTACTCCAAGAAATAAAAGTTGTTCGAGCCATCGATACCGCATAAAGAGCAATGGCCTCTTCTGAAACACTCACCCACCCAAAAAGTAAACGAACTGGCTTCTGTCTCTGAAAAACGGAACGCCGGAGAAGAGACAATCAAAGCAGCAAGAAAAGAACTGGCTCAATCTTCAAGGGCACAGAATCCGGACTTGTCAAAACATTAAAAAGTAGCCTCAACAAAATAAAAACGCAAGAACGAAGAAAGTTGGCGATCCATTTGCGCCAGTGCTGGTCCCCGGGCAATTTTCGGTAAGTTGGCAAAAAAAGAGAGTGTACTATCTCATTACCATGGATGAGACGACCTAAATCGTTTGTCGGAGCATGTGATTCACAACTCAACCCGTCTCTTGAACTCGTTCTGATGGGCGTTCATTTTGGAATAGCCGATGCCAACAATCGGACCAAAACTCGAATACCAGGTCGAGGATAAAACTTTTAATATTGACCTATTAATCAATCTTCGAGTTTAACAATAGGGAGGATTAATAATGTTTAATAGCATTTACCATATTTTTAAAATTGGAAAGCTTTTTTTTTTTACCCACCTCAGAAATTATAATGAACTAAAAATCCGAAAATGTTTTTCGAAAGGGATTCTGTTTTTGATGTTTTACTTTTAACCCCTTAAGCGGTCAGTCTTTTTTGCCCAAAATGTTTCAAAAATAGGTTACATTTTTTATTGCATATATTTAAATATACTTAACAGAATACGAAAAATGGAAGAATTTTATTTTAATTTTCAATTTTAAAGTTTTCACACACTATTTTTTATTTTATCATTGTGGAACACATGAACCCCTAAATGTTTGCTTTTTAAAAGTACACTCGTCATACTATGAAGAATGTTTCATGTATCCGAGAAAGAATTTATCTCATACTTACAAAAAAAAATTTCATGCTCGTATCTTTTTTTCAAACGGTTGAGGATTTCGTATGTGTATGCATGCACACAAAATTCGAAACATGGTTATAATACTAAGTTTTACAATGCAATGGGGACAAGGATAATATCGGGTTTTTTTGGGGGGTTATCTTTCCATTTTCATTTCTTCTCAAGCAATAAATTGCACAGTGCTTTGCCAATCCCTGTTTATCAAATATTTTCGAAAAATCCAAATTCCTGCCTTCAATAAAAAATTCTCGCCTTCACCACAAAAAAAATCCTAAATTAGAAGTATTTCAGCACTATGGGCATACTGCATCTCTTAAAAACACTAGCACTAACAATCTCACTGTAAGAATTAAAAGTATGTGCAAATCAAAGATAGAAAGAAGAAAATATCAATGCCCGTACAGCGTACGGGCAAATCGGTTGTGGCCAGATTTCGGTAGCCTGAGCGGGCAAACTAGGTGTTACATTAAGGGGTTAATGGATTTTTTTTTATAATTAAAATTATTTAAAAATGCAATGTCTTTGTGAATGGATAGGTATAAATAGAGTCTATGACGGTTTTGGTAAAATTAAATGGAAATTTTTACATTTCAACGTATGAAATTTTGCAAGAGCAAAAAAAGGAATATATATATATATATATATATATATATTTCATGTTAACCGATATAGCGTTTAAAGCGTTTTCGCTTTAAACGTATTTTACTGTAATCTAATTTATTTGTGTTCAAAAGGACATAGCTTAAATCTATTGCAAAAGTAGGTTTTTAAAAAATACTTTAAGGCGTTGATAGTATAAATTCAGGACAAAAAAAAAATTTCTGTCGGGCGTACGAAGCTTTATCTCTTTTAGACTATAAATATAACTGTAATTATGGGCTTAGAGAAAAAAAATCCTATTTTTTATTATTTAATTTGTTTGCAAGAATCCTATATGGTTAGAAAGAATGCATTATTTCAACAACCAAGAATAATAGTTATTTTGTGATACAATATATAATAACTTGGTATAGTTTCAATTGAATTACAGCACTTCTTTTGTTTCGGAAAATATGAAGTGAGATCGACTCCTAGACAATCTGATAAATTCTAAATTATTGTGGAACAAGTACCATTTCAGAACAGCAGCTTTTTCTGCCTCACAATATGATGTATATTTAGGGGAGGTTTTTTAGTTCGAGTTAACAATACATTGCATTGTTCAGCTAATGCCCATACGACCCTGGAATGAAGCCGATTCAACAGATTCAAAATGATACATTTTTTTTTTCTTCCGAAACTGCTGTCAGTTTCATCTTGCTTTAACAAAATCAAAAAACATGAGGAATTTGGAAAATTTTATGGTACCATAAAATCTGGCTTGTAACGTAAACTTTTAACACAAAAAATATGATCAAAATTTACGGGTACGCGTTATACGCCAGGTATAAAAATGAGAGCTTTAAAAATTAAAAATAGATGAGCATAGGAAAAAATTAGGCTTCTAAATAGATGGAAATACTGTTCAATTAAAAGAAATAACATTCCTTATATGAACTGAACGAATTAGGGTTCTAGAAGTATAGTATTTTTTTCTAAAGCTTGGAATAGTATTTCGAATTAATGACTTCAAAACATTAGGGCATTGGGCAAGTACATTTCAGGTTTCTTCGTAAAAAAGGAGGTACGTGTTAGACGGCAAATATACCTAAAAAAACTAAAAATTGCAGCTTGAAAGTAAGGATGCGCGTTATACGCCGAATTTTACGGTTATTATTACAATCATTAAAATTTTATTGCGAAAATTATTGCTAATGTTTAAAAGATTACAAAAACTATTTATATGAGTTAAAAATTTTGTTTACATCCAATTTATATTTCGTTACAAATCAATAAATTTGCTCCAGGGTAATGAAATCGTAGTCTTCTTTTTAAAACAAAATTAAAAAGAGTAGTTTTTCATGGTCAATTTTTCTTTTATGATAAAAGATTGCTTCTGTAGGGACAAAAATAATAATTTTCACAGAAAAATTATTTATTTAAAAACATTGTGAGGCAAATATATTTTTCCTCTCATCTGTTTCATTGTATTTTTAATGGGATATCTATCAATACAATTATAATGTTTCACCTGTATGCAACCAATACCTATCTTGGTCTAATTTATCACATAAAAATTTATTTATAATAACCAGTATAATTCATTTACTCATTTTACTCATTATTTGGTATTATTGCAGTTGTTAATTATAAAAAATCACAAATCTGTTGATTTTAACATATTTTTATGGTTATTTTATTACATTCTTTAATTTAATATGATGTTAAATAATGCTGAGATAAAAAAAATTATTTTCTCTAAAATTATCAAAAATCTTTTGAAGCTCGATCTATTTTGCTTTATTCTAATCTAGCTCTAAGGTCGTATTTTCAAAGTTAGAATCCGGATACTTAGCAAATATTATAAGCGCCTGCAAATCCGTTGCATAGAACACAAATTTATACGATTAGGTTTATTAGTCGTGGAAAATAATTTGATGTATTTGACATCCACACAGTCTAGCAAAGAATGATGCCGTTTGGATCAGTTTCAAAAATTATGATACATAGTAAGTATAACTTTAATTTTAGAATAATTTTATAAATTACTTAAGTCACATAAATGAAAATTTAACAGCTTTTCAGTTTCATGAATATAGTTAAAAAACAAATAATATAAAAAAAAATTAAGTCAATTCCTACTTAGGTGAACAAAGAAAAATTTTATTTTAGTTACTTTTTATTAAATAGTTATATGTAATAATATAAGTATCACAATATTAAGTGGCAAAATAGAAAACGATTTTCCTTGCAATTTTCCATTTTCTTTTCGATATACTATACAGTTCGAATAAATTGGGACAAATGGGGAAAAGTAATTTTTTCTAAAACTTTAGTTTTTTATTTTTGTACTCCTTAAAAAGACTGAAAAATCTTCATATTAGTACGAAGTACGTCTTCCTTTAACAGAAATGACCTTTACAACACGTCTTGACACTGACTTCACTAGAGTAGCACACATGTTCTTGATTTCATCATCTTGGAAACACACTAGTATAGCCCTCTTTATCATTTGCTCTGTTGTCACGCGATTCATCTTATTGAAACGTTTCTTGAGAATATATCATCAGTTTTGAATAGGATTTAAGTCTGGGGAATTTTCAAGCGTATGGAGCACTTTTATTTTATTTTCTCGAAAAAGTATGGACTAATTTCGAGTTGTGACAAGGGGCCAAGTACTGTTGAAATGATCCATCAAATATTTCCATGAATGGAACAATCCTACTACATAATATTTCTATATATTTGACAGAATTCATCATGTATTTAAGAGGAACTAAGCTTCCAGGGCCATTTGTTGAGAAAAAAACCCCAAACATTGGTTTGGAAGGGTGTTTTACAATTTGTTTGATATGATCTGGTAACAAAGTTTCAACTTCACTTCATCTAATTGCACTTAATTTGTATCCCTGCATAAAAAATTGTTTCATCACTCAAAATCACCCTCTTCCAGTCGTTAACAGTCTATGATCGGTATTTTTTGGCCCATATTAAACGTTTTTCATCATTTTCTGCGTTAGAAATAGTTTTTTTCCTCAATCGTTGCATTAAGGCCACCTTTCAGAAGCATTTTGCGTGCAGTTGCGGCACTCACTTCAACACCATTATCCAATAAATCTCTTCAAATGTCTATGCATGTCTTCATAGATTTATTTTGCTATTTCGTATTAAAATTTATCAATTCTTGAAATTGTTTTCCCCTTGCGGCCACATTTTTCTTTTCTTTTTGGAGACGATGATCCAGAAATTTGAAATGTTTTTAAAACGCTTAATTCGATCACACCAACCTCTATAGTTATATCTCTCACAGTCATAGAAGAGTGTTCATTGAGAGGGATTTATTTTAGAATGATTCTTCGGAGTAATATCCATCTTTGAACAAGTAAAAGTAACACATCTTATACAGAACGCAAAATTGAAATTATCATCTGCCCCATTGAAAGGCTCACAACTGAGCTCCAGATACATTAAGATGAATAAATTATAGTCAAAGTCGATCTGTCACACTACCTAAAGGTAGATATAACGGATTTGAGGTAGATCGGGGCATCAATATTAATCACATACCACCGCAAACAAGAAAAACATGTTTGTCCCAATTAATTCGAACAGTATAGTATGGTGTTGGACCATTTTTTGCTTGTTTGTTACTATACTGAAGTGCCACTGAATTAGGGATAGCAAGGGCTATGCAAATTGTGTAGCGCTGCGCATAATTTATGAGCAAGTGAGGGTGCTGTGGTAACTGCATATATAGCACGTACTCTGATTGTTCTGAAATAGTTTTTGGAATTGCCAATATTGATTAAGTGCCTGATAAGGACACCTTCGATCGCGGATAAATTATGGGTGCGTGAAGCATGGGCAATTTAATTTCCGAAATCGTCAGACAGCTAGGATTTTCAAGATCGACAGTGTCAATAGTATACCAAGAATACATGGATGGTGACAAAAAAATAGCCATCGGACAAACTGCAAAGGACAATTTGCCTTTACAGTGCGGGGGAGAGAGACGGCTGAGGCGTTTTGTATGCAGCCAGCGAAGCCAAACATTAGCTCAAATTACCACTCAGTTAAATGAGGGTGCCAGTCGAACAGTCAGCAAATGGACTGTGCAACGCTCGCTTCACCGTATGGGTTTCGGGAGCTGTCGACCTACGAGAGAACCATTGCTCAATGCTCGCCATCGGGCAGCACGTCTTTCCTGAGCAAGAGAGCACATAGACTGAAGTGTAGATTACTAGAAATGAGTAGCATGGAGTGATGAGTCTCGATTCCATCTACTTAACGCTGACAGTAAGCTGAGAATATGGCATCAAGCTCATGAAGCCATGGATCCTGCATGCCAGGTTAGAACTATACAATAGAATGGTGGCTCAATCATGGTCTGGGGTACTTTTTCGTGGCACTGTTTCGGATCTTTGGTGCGCGTACCAACCTCCCTCAATGCAATTCAGTACGTAGAGATTCTGGGTGATCACCTCCATCTGTTTATGTTGTTCTACTATCCGCACGGTAATGGAGTTTCCCAACAAGGCAACTGTACCTCTCACAAGTTCCGGTTGGTTTATGGCTGGTTGAATGAACATTCCTCTGACCTTTCTGTCATAAATTGGCAACCTAGAATCACAGATTGAAATCTTATCAAGCATCTTTGGGATGTTTTGTAATAAGGCGTGAAAGGCCATCACACAGCACCAATTAACCCTGCTGAATTTCGGACAGCTTTAGCCAATATTTGGCTAGACCTTCCAGTGGAATGTTTTCAGAAACTTGTTGAATCTATGCCTCGTCGTGTTGCAGCAGGTATCAAGGCCAGAGCAGGCCCAATTCGTTACTAGGTAGGTATTCCTAATTCAGTGGCACTTAAGTGTATTTATTCATTCATTAAATTTAATTATTCTAATAAAATAGTTTCGTGAAAAACACAAATCACAACCCCAGAAATTAGGCCATCCCAGGTGGGATTCGAACCCACGATTTTTCGAGTAGAAGTCCAACGCGCTTTTCAATGCGCTACAGGGTCACAACGAACGATTATCCTTTCTATATGTACTGTTGGACTATTTTATTTTTGTTTGTTATTATTTTTTTATTCATCTTTTAATCTAATTAATGAATTAATATTTGAAAAAAGTATACTAGCATCAAGTGTCACCCACTGCAAGTTTAAAAAAATGTATTTGAGCTTGAATGGATAAATAGAAAGTATTTTATTGACGTTGAAAATTTGAACAAGATACATATGTGTATATAGAGTGTGAACTGATATAGTAGGAATTTAATTAATTCAGTAAAGAAAAAAAGGAATACCTTTATGATAAGATTACTTTTTTGTTGTTGTTGTTTATTTTGTATGAAACAAGCTTTGCAATTTGCTCACTAATAAAATCTCTGTGTTTATGAATTATGAACGAAAATAGTTCTCAATGAAATCGCAAATATAATTGAAAGTATAAAGATATTACACGCAAAGAGGGTATTTAAAGCCAGTTGAAAACGAATATCATTTTTTCACATTGAAGCAAATACAACTAAAATCATGAAAATAAAAATGATATATACAGAGAGAGAGAGAGAGAGAGAGATTTCAAATCGTTATTTTTTAAAAAATCTTCTAATCTTTTTTTAGTTTTTCTCTCTCTCTCTTACTCTTTAAAATTAGATCCTTTCATAATTCACCGAGAGCTTTTCCAGTCGCTGTTGGAAACATTTATTTTAATTGTTTCAAGTTTTCCTCTGAAGTTAGGCTGTTTTATTTGCATACTTATTCAAATACAAATATAGAAAAGTAAGTAGCAAAATTCTGAGAATTAGATAAAAATATAGTGATAGTAAAATATTTATCAGTCAATATTTATTTATTATTTATATTGTTCTTTTTTTTTAATGTAACTACCCCTTTTTATATTATGAAATGAGTGAACATTTGCTCATTACCTGATTTTAACTAAATACTGACATTGAAAATATTAACAGTCATGTTATTTGTTAATTTAGAATAATGACGATTAATAACTTTTATGATCTTGTTTTGTCTTTAATTTTTTAAAGAATGGCAATTGTTGATATTTTGATCCATATACTATGCTATAATTAAAATTGAAGTGCATAATTTTATATAAAAATGTTCATCAATTTAAAAAGAACAGATAATACAAAAGAGGCCCAGTGGCCGAGTGGTACAGTATCGCGCTTCCACACCACAGATCCGGGGTTCTATCCTTGGACTGTGCAAGGTCGACTCAGACTTCCTTTCCTTCAGTGGGTTGATAAAATGAGTACCAAGCTTGCTTGGGGACAAAACACTAAAAACTGAGGGGTTCGCTTCAGACTAACCACCTGATCGGGGCATCTGCTCATGCACCTCAGCTCCCAATTGTCACGTAAACTGAGATGGGCACAGTAGGCCATGGCCCTCAAGAGCTGTTGCGCCACTGAGTTTAGTTTTAGATAATACAAAAAGTATACTACTACAAAATATATAAAAGTAATGATGGATAAGGGGGGATGGATTAAATTTCGTACAAATCATAAGACGCTTGAATTCAGAATTCGAAAACCAAGAACAAAAAAAACGATATATTAAGTCAATTAACCAAAATAGAAAACTACTATGTTTCTTAAGCTGTCACAGACTTAGGAAAATTAAATAGGATTAGACTTGGTTTATAGGGTCCTAACCGTCTTCAGCAAAAAATATCTTTCATAATGGTTCAAGAAAAATTTAATATAAAACTGGCTTAGAGAAATAAACTGTGGCCTGAAATTTGAACTTGTAATACTGAAATTTATACAATAGGCTTTATGCCAACTAAACTAGTATGTATAAATGGAAACAGTTGTTGAAAGATGCAATTATGAAAAACAAACATAAAACACAAATTCAAGAACTTACATAAAATTTCGTACATATAAAGTAAAAAACTAGTAATATAAAAAAAAAATTAAGTATTAAGTATAGTCAATTCCTATTTAGATCAACAAAGAAAAATCTTATTTTAGCTACTTTTTATTAAATAGTTACAATTAATATATATATACATATGACAGAATCACAACATTAAGTGGTCATTAATTTTTATTAATTATCTTTAAAGTACCGCATTGTCATCCAAAACAATCGTGTTTATAAATTTCAGTTCAACTGAACACTTTAACACGTGTGAAAAAAACCTTTTCAAGTTTTGACACAAGTCGCCAAAAGAGTCGCTAAGTCACAAAAAATGATGCCAACGTGGTTGTGTATTTGTAATTCTTTAAATAATTAGTTTTAATCAATTAATTTTTATTAATTATTTTTATATTATTGTATTGTCATCCAAAATAAACCTGTATATAAGCTGAGCGCTTTAAAATGTATTTTATCAACGATTGAAAATTCCACCCAGATAAATGAATAAATATATAAAAATTGTGAGCTAATAGTAGGAATTGAAAAAAAGGAAAGAAGGATACGAGATATATATATGCTATATTTTGCATACCAAACATTATTTAAGCTTTTTACTGAAGAAGGATAATTACTTTATAAATAAAGTCGAAAACACTAACATTTTCTTTTTATGTAATAAACAAGAACTGATACAGTCTTTTGCTTCATTACTGGTTACTATACTACGAAAGAAATCTGTACAATTTTCAAAACAATTACTTCTAAATAACATAAATTCCAAATAACATAAATTTTGGTAGTAAAATAACAACTTTTGTTATTTAAAATGCCTGAATTCCAGAAATACACCCAGAGCTTTAATGGAACCAGAAAATACAACAAAAACGTAATAATGGAGCAGATATATTTTCCTTGATATGAACAGGTGGGATTTTGTTCTAACATCCAAAAAAAAACAAGTTTAACTCTTGAGATCTGCGTTATTTAACATCAAACAAATTAGGCTTAAGAAAAAGAAATGGGACTAAATAATGATAAATCAGGATTAGAAGAACGAGTGAAGAAAATACTACAAATCTGAAAACAAAAAACGCTTGAAATATTTAGGAAAATATCCTAAGATCGATTCAAGGAGGTATAAGACCTTGAAATCTTAGAGGTCTTATGTTAACCACTAACAAAAACAAAATTTTAATTGCTAATTCTTCGTGGAATAATTTTTCACTTCTTTTATCTCCTTTGACTACTCAAATTCGTTTATAGAAATGTGAAAAAAAGTGATGAATAATATAATTATGTAATTTAAAAAATCACATGCATATGTTTATAATGAATAGAATTGCAATGGTCTTGACTAAGGTAATGTTAAAAATTTAATGGCATTCAGACAACACTAATTGTTTCCGTGCAATTTTTAAATGATTTATTATCCATAGAAATAGTGTGTTTCCTTTTTTTAATATTCATTATATGATCAAAAAAATGAAAAATAATGATGAATGGAAAATTAGAAAGCTCAAAAAATGAACTACGTTTATCCTATTTTAATTTTTGAAAATATGTGTATTAAAGTTGAAGTAATTTTTTAAAATTAGATCGTTCTTTTGAAAAATGCAGCCTTTTTATACATTTGAAGTACAAAAAATTAAAAGAAATTAATTCAATGAGGCGGTAAAAGGATATTTTATCACTGCAATTAAAGATTTTAGCATCGGTAATATTCTTAATATAAGG
>BMAV01006169.1:170203-181121 GCA_019973955.1 Trichonephila inaurata madagascariensis | reverse complement strand
GAATAAATGCTTGGATATAAAAATAGCGATATCTCAACTCTTTATTAAAGCCAGTTTAGACTGGTTTTAAGTGACATATCTGAACTTGCACTAATGTGTCCGAGAATTCGTCTCCTGCATACTCCGAGTTTATGGCATATAATTACTTAACACTAAAAAAAAAAGGGCTTGTAATTAATTTCCACTAATTGTACCGTCAAAATATGGGCAACTTAGAAAACTAAGATTTTCAATGCTTTTCAAGTATGTCTCAACGAGAAAAATTTTACGAGTTTAGATCAGTTATACTCAACCTGCGGCCCACCGAACCTTCTTTAAATGGCCCCGGTAATATGGCCCATTTCCCTGAGAAATTTATTTATTTAAGAACATTGTATTAAAAATTTGGTGGGAAATTCTTTCCTTTGCTTTTTGCTGTCGGTGTCGTACGGGTACGAATTGATATTCTTTTTCTATTTGGAACGGTTACGGTTAGAGATAAGAGACAACAGTGGAGTAGCGACCATTTTATGGGTGGAATTAATTTTTAATTATCTTTCATATCTTACAAGTGAAAAATATTCGAAGAAAATATATAGTTTCAAGACGATTGGGAGGGTGACTATTTTGTAAGGAAAAATAAAAAGGAATAAGTAATTGTTTGATTTGTCACGAAAGTGCTGTATTTATAAAATACCAATAAACAGGAGTCATTCAATGACACTTTTCCTGGAAGATCTCTTTCAAGAGGTGATAAATAGACTTTCTTCAATAACCTTTACAGCAGTAACAAAATGTTTTGTCAGTGGTAATATCACAGCGGACACAAAGACATCCTATGAAGTTTGTTATATTATTGGTAATCATATGAAACCGTTTATACTGAGAGATGCAGACATTGTGAAGGAGTGTTTCTTAATTGCTTCCAATTTAGTGTTAGTGGCGAAAATAAAAAAAAATATATAAAAAATAATAATTAAATAAAGTAAAACAGAAGTTATTTGATCAATTTTCCACATTTTAAATTTCCAGTGTTATCTTGGTCTTAAAGCATTTCCCCCCATTTATCCTTATGTTGCCGCCGCCCGCGTTAAATAACTAACATATGTATGCGGCCCGCGTGAAATAGCTGACACATATGTATGCGGCCCAGCATAAAAAAAGGTTGAGTACCCCTGATTTAGATATTGCTGTTTGAAAGTACGTAAAAGCAAACATGCAAATGTTGTGTAAAAAAAATTGCAACATGAAACCACATCTCAAGAATCATCCTCGTCTGTGCAAAATTTTATTTTCTTAGTTCCTAAGGGTGAAAGGATACGTGTATATTAACCTGTGTTAGGTGAATGACTCCTTCTTTTTTCTTATTTTGAGGAAAGTTAATCAGTGTGATTTATGTTTAATTAGATTTTCGTGTTACATAAAGTATATACTCACTCAACTGATAGATTGAGTTTAAAAATAATTTAAAAGTAAGTTTGGTGATTTAAGATGACAAATTTTATCTTTAAACAAACACATGGCTAGACATCCAAAATTTGAGACACACATTTTATCGCAGATTTTCTCTAGAATGTTTTTTCAACCCCGTATATATAAAATTATTTTCGCTGATGTTCTTCTTTGTTCATTTGTTTTTGCTTTAAGGTATCCGACAACCCTAAATCATGATTTTTTTTAAAAAAATTGACACATTTTTTTTTATAATTTTCTTTTATAGTCCATCTATTAGCTTTATAAAAATACCAAGATTTTTATTTTCATTTCAATAGAATAAAAACTACAAGTGCTTTAGTAAAAGCAGATGTGTGCCATAACTTCACGTAAGATGTCGAAGTCTAAAATGCGTTTTACTCGAAATGTGTTTTTTCTTCCGAAAAGCTGAAACGGGGACAGCGATGGCTCAAAAAGTTTTTTAAATAATTTGCTGAAATTTGTTGTGTATGTTCCGTATAACATTAGAAGTGTTTTAACTTTCAGATTTATCAATCACTGGTTTATTACAAAATTTATAGTTCTTTATGTAAATATAATCACTGTTTTTTTTAAGCAATTTCATATAATCACTAAGATATACTGCTCTAATAAAAAATAAATTTAAATATCTCTTATTTAATCTCTTAATTGTAAAAATTTAAATATCTCTTATCCTGAAGGTCATTTCAAAAAGGAATAGCACAGTAATACATCAAAATTGAAAAATTGAGAATTTGTTCACTTACTATTTGTACAGAGCGAGTCCCGTTTGCGTAAATTTTTATTAATTTTTACCCATTTTTTCCCATTTTCGTAGTAATAATTTATTTTTCTCTTCTTAATTTTAGCCATTTTTTCTTAAAATATACCAAATAAATCTAAAAACCACAAAAAATCTCTATATCTCCATTTTTTTATAAAAAAAAAGTTGTCGCAAGTACTCGGATACCTTAAAGGTAAATTTTCTTTAGGGGCGTATTGCTGAAGAGTGAATCTAAATTAAGCGTCATGTTCGGGTGCGTTACGCTAGTTGGCAATAGTGCTCGAGTCAGCGAGACGAGCTTAGTTCTAAATTAAAAACTTTTTAAGGGCGTGTTCTTTATTTTTTTAAAGTAAAATTTCATGCACACTTTTCCCGTGACGTTTTTCATTCTCCTTATTTAAATATTACTGTCATGCGGCCCACTTTCACTCAACTCTAGTGAGTCCAACTCCGTCGCTGTACACGCTTGACGGATTTAAATTCCGTTATCCAAAGCACGCACTGCATCTTTTACTGTGGCTTCCACATCTTTACTAATGAAGTCAGTGTAAAATTTTATCGTCTGCGATTGCCGAATAATGCCTGCATCTGGACCCAAAAAATCTCGAAGAGTTTTCCAATCCATGGATGAACAGTTTATTACATTCTGATGGGTAGTTTCGTATTAATAAGTCATTACTTTTGGATGCTTTAAGCCTGGACACCCTGTATATTATAAAAATATAATCTACATAAGTAATTTACGTGTAAATATTTTAAATAATTGGACTAATTGAGATTTAAATCGTATATGCTCATTTATAAATATATAAGAATGCATAATTATTTAAACATTGCCCTTTACAGAAAATGGATGAAATGAACAAATCCACCTAAAAATGGGCACGAAAAGAAACGTCTTAAAAGAAAACGTAGTACATCCAAACAACTGGATTCTCGAGCCCACAATAAATCAGAAGTTTTCACTTCTATGGTGTAGTCATAAGCACAAACACAATTTTTTTATCTTAATATTTTGTTGATCTTTTATGATGCTCAACCATTTATGCTCGCATCTACAGTCCATTTTGAATTCGTGAACATATTGCTAATCTTATCACATTCTAATCAACACAAGTCTGTTGGAGGAGGAAAGTAGAATATCCATAGAGAATTAGCATTATACTCATGAACTCAAAATGGTTGGTAGAAGTGAGTTTTTAGTGCGCAAGGAAATCATTATTTCTCCAATAAAAAAAAAATGCTATTTTGCATTTGACATCTAAAATATGCTAACATAGAACACTATAACTGCCCCAAAGTATCCAGACACCCATCGGTACGGAGAGAGTCATGAGGTATAAATTAATATGATGCTGAACTTTTTTTTGCATCGATGATGACCTGCATACGACTGGAGAGACTGTCCACCAGCTTTTTGTAAGTGGTCAGAGAAATTTACTCCCAGATATCCATCTCAACTGAAGTGAGTACCGGTAGTGAAGATGGTCAATTTGGCTGGCTAAGTAATCTGTGTTCTATTTCATCTCAAAGGTGTTCTGTGGGATATAGTTTGTTGCTTTGAGAAGGCCAATTTAATTTTTAAATACACATTTTGTCAAACCATGGCAGCACAAGTCTCGATGCGTGAATGGAGCAGTTATCTTAATGAAAGAAAAACGGACTTCCCCTGAAATATTGGCATAGAGTTGAGGCATTATCCAAAATGTCCACGTTCATCTCAGAGCTCATGTTTCAAACCACAGGAACTAAGGGACCCACAGACCAAACTATGACCCACTACTACCATGATGATGTCACCACCAAACTTTACAGTTGGCTTATATATAATGGAATCATTTAAATAGCCCTCATCGGGCATTCGTCAAACCCGGACGTATTGGTCCATCGTTTTGCCAGAGAGTGTTGTTACTTATCTCATCTGATCGACAGTAACATCAGACAAAGACCCACGAAATTCATCTGGCAAGGAACTTGTTGTACGCCTGTCAGCCTGTCATTTGCCGTATTTCTGAGCTCCATGTCATTGGGCTCCGCCCCCCCCCCCCCTAATTTTGTGGAAGAACACCCTGGGAGTGGTCAGGAGCCTCTCACCTCTCTAGACAGTAAAACAATACTCATCACTCAAATAAACGTTTTTACAAATGTGTTCAGCCCAATGACTATGAGCTTTTTACAGTTCGCTTTCTGGAAAGTGGTGTTCGGTTTGTGAGTGGTAGTAAAAATGGAATTGCTGTTTTTCAACTCTCGACGAACATTCCTGCTGTCACTAATGCCTGATGAATTTTATAATTCTTGAGTGATCCTACAAAAGTAAAAATCTCAACTGAATTGATCATGTGACCCCGAGGAAATCCCCGCCAGGAAATGAAAACTGAATGCTACTTCCTTTTTTTCGTTTCTTTCTCAGAAAAGCGGAGTGCGCTTCTTTCCTCTCGCTGTTCAAGATCCCTCTACGTCAGGAATACTCGACCTGCGGCCCGCGAGCTGCATATGGCCCACCGGAACTTTCTGAGTGACCCGACCATGGCCCGTTGCACTAACAAATTCAATTATTTAAGAGCAATGTACTAAAGATTTAGCAAGAAATTCTATCAATCAAAGAATCCCATATATCAATTTTGTTATCAATGTCGTGCTGGTACGAATTGTAGGATAACTTTTTTTTCTTTTTGTAAATGCAACGGTTCGAGTTAACAAATAACAGTGGAATAGCCACTATTTTATAGATAAAAAATTTTTTTAGTTAACCCTCATATCTTCCAAGGTAAAAATATCTAAAAATTATATGTTGTTTCAAGACGATTGGGATCTTGACAATTTCGAAGAGAAAAACAAACATGAATCAACAAATTGTTTGATTTGTCGCCTCAGAAGGGCGTAGCTACCACCGTATCAAGCTATTGCAGCCCCAAGATGTGTAAGCAAAAATTTGCACAGTGTTAAGGAGTCCCACAATTGGGCCCTCAAGGGATTTCGATACAGAGCCCACTCAGGACTATCTTCGCCAGTGCGTCTAAGCACAAATCTTTCAATCGCACCTTTTTTATGAAGACCTATTTTAAGACTAGATAAATTGGATTTTTTTCTTAAAAAATCTTTGCAACATCAATTGAAATTACCCCATAACAAGGTAGCAAATACATAAAACCTATTTTTTTCTTGAGTTTGATGGAGCTTAATATATAGTTTTAAAATAAAATCCGAAATAATTCATATTTTGATCAATATTAAACATTTTAATATGTTCTTGGACTTAGCATCCCCCCCCATCAATCCTCATGTTGCGGCCCACGTGAAAAAAAGTTGTCTTATATATGCGGCCCGGCGGAAAAAAAGGTTGAGTACCGCTGCTCTACGTCAGAGTTCTTAGTTCCCTGCATTGCATTCAAAATATCGCTTGTTGCTGTATCCACATTTTTCGATTTCTAATCTCTCATGTTCATTTTGGTTTATCATGGGCAACGTAATACAGTAGAACGTCGTTTATCCGAATCAGTTGGGACCGGACACCGTTCGGATACGCGATTGTTCGGATAACCAAAAACCGAGTGCGATCCATGCAGTATATGAAACCGGACACTATCCGAATATTGAAAATCATCATATGCGGGAAACGTGCTTGAAGAAAAAGTAAAATAGGTGTAAAATGTCGTAATTTTACCTTTATTGTGGAAAACAATCACTTATTTTTCGCTCTACCACTATACACCTTCGTTTTTTCGATGTAAGGTCTCTGATTCTCTTGAGCAGCAGTAGTTGAGTAAGACAGCACTCTGATTTCTGCTCGTACCATTCCATAGCTGTCTCTAACACAGAAAACGCGTCAGCATTTGATGGACCCTTGGTATTCAGCGCAGATGTTTACCAAAATATACAAATGGAATTCCCCAAATATCCCTGACCTTGAGTTTTCCCGTCACTTATGGACTCATGCGAAATAACTGTTGAGCATTGCACTGTTCGAAAGCGTATTCATATTGAAGCAAAACTTTCCTTTTTTGTTTTGTCTAGGCTGGCGCCAGTGCACCCACTATTAATTTATTGCTTTGATCAGTGTAATCACTATTTTTTATTTCAGAATAAAACTAGATTTCGAAATGAGATGTAGATACTATTTAATTTTTTTTTCATAGTACATGTAGTTAAAAAAAAAAGAAAAACTTGTTCGGATATTTGACGCTCCGGATAATTGACATTTGGATAAACGACGTTCTACTGTATTTGCTTACTTTTCTAAATCAAATTTTTGGAATTAAATTTTATAATATGTTGATTAGTCTTAAATTAAATTTAACATTCGATATGTGAGAGTTTTAAATTTTCAAAATACCATATTGTGTTGCTTTTACACGTACAAGTGAACATTCAAAATGTTTAAGACGATTGCCGATCTCGCCAATCGTGAAGTGCGTTCTGTGATCCGTTTTTTTTTTTTTTTTTAACGCAAGGAATGTTAAGCCAGTTTAAATTCCTAGTTAACTTGTAGAGATTTATGGGTTCGACAATTCAATGTGATGGGCACACTAATAATCATGACGGAGGACAGAGGGAGAAGCCTTCTGAGGGTAATGAGAGTTTGATTGAAAAAGGGACGAATAAACATTGTGAAAACAAATGATTCACAATCGGATTGCAAATTTCTGTTCAGCAGTGACTCTCTTCACTGGCACCATGTTTCTTTAAAGAGGGTATAGACAAGTTAGTTTATGGATATGACAAATGCCTGAGCAAAGGTTGTAACTATGTAGAAAAATATTTTCTTACATGCTCTTTCATGTAAAAGTAAATTTTGTTTCGAAAAAAGATTTTGTTATGCGAGTTTTTCCAAAATAGTGCTTAGTTTCCGGACACGGCTCATATTTTTAATCTACTCATTATTACGTAGAGCAGCATTTTTAAAAATGCTTTTTCCAACATTGTCAGTAACGCATAAAATATGAAATGAATCTATTCTTTAAATATTTTTGTATGTTAAGATTATCATTTTGATAAATTTAAGCGATCTATATCAATTCGTAAATTGATAGAGTAAACACTTGAGAAAAATATGTTGTTCATTTAGATTTATTTATCATAACATATACTACTATTCATATGTCATACATTCATATGTCTAAAGTAAGACTCCATCTCAAAAAAGTGTTGAAGAAAACCGCACATAAACGACTACAACGAAATTTACTCTTATACTACTATTTTTATTTTTAGAGATACAGAGTGAAAATCGCTTAACACGAAACTGGAGGGCTGAAATATTTTTCGTTTTTCAAGAATGTCACGCTAGAGGATAGTGCAAAAAACAAAAACATATACAACAAAATTAAGTTTATTAGAGTTTATTTTATTTACATAGATATATATGTATGGATATATTTTCTAAAAACATCATTCGCAAGAACTTACAGAACTTATATAAAAAAATTTCAAATTTTTTGTGAAGAAAAAAATATTTATTGAGTTTTTGGAAAATAATCTGATATTTTTCTTTGCATTGTTTTTTTTTTAGTATCAAATTGTCAATAGATTGTTCAATGTCGTCCATTTTATTATTCATTTCACCATTGCAATGTGAGTCAATATAACTGCGCATACTTTTCATAAGGTTCCTCTTTTCAAATGATGATGTGAGACCAGGAGCTGCATTATTCATTTAATTTTCGCCATTGAAATCTGCACATCAATGGTAATTTTTTAGCTTTGAACAAACTCCAAAAGGTCTTTGTCTACCATGATTGAGGCTGTACATACATTATCATCATGTATTGCAATCCGGCTAATGTTTTCCGTATTTTGTTCATTCCCAGAAGGGTAATCTTTTTGTGTTAAGCGATTTTCGTTTCTTGTTAAGAGAAAACAAATGCATAAAAATACATATTAGTTTGTCGGAACCGTTGTATTATTTCGTGTTAACCGATATTTCATCTTTAGCATTTTCGCGTTAAACGTATTTCATTGTATTTTGATTTTCAATATGCAAGCAGCTTTAATAGTATTATTATATAGCATTATCACCAATATACATTTTTTTGCGTATCAAAATCTATTCTTTTAAATACACACACATTATATACAAATATACATATACACAAGACATTACATGTATAATATCTTTAAGGTCACGCAAACAAAATTTCTTAGCCTTTAATGATTAAAAGCTATATTAAAATTTACAATATAAAACTAATTCATTATCAACTAATGTATAAAATTTTGTTATGCTGATTTGATTTATGTTTATTTTTATAAATTTTAAAAATATTTCATTTTTAAAGATCTTTGGATATTTTCAGGTTTTAGATCCTTCTCACAAACAAAGTAATACATAAATCTCAAAAACTGAGTAAACTTTGGCACTCCTTCAATAAGCAGTCGTTAAACCTGAAAACCAGCTGTTCAAAATCCTTCTTTTCAAACATAGATAATCCTTTCTAAGCCTTCAGCTTTGTCTCTAAAAGTTCTTTATCTGTAAGTGGAATGGTTTATCTTTATTCAAAATATATCAAGGGTTTTTGAATACTTGAAAAGGTAAAAAAAATTGCAAAGAAGTGCAATGTAAACAAGTGCAGATTACTTTATCAGTGGAGTCAGAAACTGGATTCTAGACGTTCTTTGTTGAAAAGAAAAATTAACAAGGCAAGAAAAACCCTAACGTACAAAATTTTAAATATACTTAGTGACGATTTCTCTCTCTCATTTAAAATTTCCTTCTGATGCCTAAAGCATTCATATTTTTATTTTTAATTTTTATTATGATAACTGTTCCATTATGGATTCGAAATCGGATGAATTGTGATTATTGTCAATTATAAATCTATTGCTTTATCATCTCAAAAATAACATTTAAAAAAGCATTCATAGCGTAAAAACTCTAATAATTATTGATTTTCTAGTTAATAGTTATTAATTCTCTAAAACATACTAATAACAAAAAGCCGTTTTTTTTATTTTCGAAAAAAATTACAACTGCATAAAAAACTCTACTGTTGCCATTCGCACAACTTAATTATCAAAAATAGATCGAAACAAAGATAATAATCAAGTAGAGGGTCAATCTGACAATAACCTTCTATTAATTTAAACTCAGAAAATTAAAGTACCAACGTATTTTTACATAAAATTATTTTTTAGATTTTCGTGGGAGGAAAAATGTGTTTCTGAACTTTTTATTGATATGATTTTTGTACGTACATACATTTAGTAAAATTTAATTTATTTGGAAGCTTAGTTATCAGAAGAAAATTTTGTCTTTTGTTAATAAGATTTGGTGAAATAAGAATAATCAACAGGGGAATATCAAAAAAAGAGTTGAGAAAATTCCATTATTATTATTATTATTTTGTCAAACGATTTAATTTTCATGAACAGCCATTTCCATTGCAATATTGAAGAGGAAGAAATCAGCATTCTGTGATAGCTATTTAAAACAATTATTCCTTAATCTAAAATAAAAAAAAGCAAACCAAATAATTTACAGTGCATATTCAAAAAATACTAATAACTGGTTTCAATTACCAAACAATTTTTCAGGAAGAAAACGACTACTATTCTTTCTTAGTATTTAGCATTTAATTCTTAGTATTTGGCATTTAATTTTAAGAAAAATCATTTCATATGATTTAAGTTATTTCTGTGGCAATTCGCGAATAAATAATTTTGTCTGGAAAAAACTCATTTAATATTCTCTTGGAAGTAAATTATTTCCTATATTAATCCGTCACTTATTTAAAAAATTGGATGAAAAGGTTTATTATCAATTCTAGGCATAAAAATATTTTACTGTTTATGGTATCAAATTACGCTTCAGTAATGTATTTTTTTCAGAAACACATATCATTATATAAGCCTTTTACGAAACTTGACAAGCGGAAGTAAGAAAGTCAAACCTACTGTCCATTTCGCATATCATTAATTCAATGTGAAAGGTTCGACTGCCCGTCAATATTTTTTCAATTTTATTTAAAGCTCATATTACGAAATTAAATACTGTGATGTATGTTTTCTCTAAGAGGTGCATTCAATTTCTAAAATGTGGACTAAGTGTTGGATGTATTAGAAATTCTTTCATTACAAAATAATTGTTGTTTGGGATAATAATAATAACTTATAATGTGAAATGTAAAAAAAAATTACCAGATTGAAGTAATAAAAAAGAGTTTAAAATATTATAACCACTCTGGATATTATAACCAAAATCTTTTTGAAAAAAGTTATTGAATTGTATTCGATTTTCCTATCAATTTAAGAAAGTGCCTGCTTTTTGCTTTTCATTCAATTCCTACTATTAGCTCTCTCTCTCTCTCTCTATATATATATATTTATTTATATATTAATCTTCTTCAAATTTTCAATCATTAATAAAATACTTTCTATTCATTCAATCAAGTCCAAATACATTTTTCTAAACTTGTAGTGGATGGCACTTGATGTTAATAGTTTTTCAAATATTAATTAATTAATTAAATTTAATTAATACTAAATTTAAATTAATTACCGGTTTTTGACGCCAAATTAGATTCGTCTCTATTGTTGTAACAATGTAACTGTTAAAACAAAGACAAAAGTTGGCGTTGAAAACCTGTTTTATTAGCCAAACCGGGTGTGCATTGTTACAACAATGCAGACAAATCATACTCTTTTTCAATTCATACTATTAGTTCACTCTCTCTCCCTAAATGTGTGTGTGTGTGTGTGTGTGTG
>BMAV01006169.1:151992-162485 GCA_019973955.1 Trichonephila inaurata madagascariensis | reverse complement strand
CAACCCTAACAAGAGAGCAACCAACGTTTCTGACTTTTGACAAAAAAATAAATAAATAAACCCTTGGGTTACTCTTTTAAAAAATGATAAACTAAAGGAAAAATTCTTCGAACAATTATTAATTTCTATAAAAATAATCATTGTTTTATAATAGGATAAATAAAATAAGGTTATTAAAAAAGAAAGAATATTAATGATATTTTGTTTTACTTTTTAATAAGAGAGAGAGAGAGAGAGCTGAAACATTCTGAAATGATTTCAAACAATGTTCGTAGAAAATTTGAGTAATCAAAAAATAAATTTAACTAATTTTCTAAAAACATAAAAATATTTCTTAAAATATCTTCAGTTTTAGAAAAGGTATTTCTAGAGTATATTTTGAGGAAACATTGAAGTATTTTTATTGTAATTATGTTTTAAAATCTTATAAAAATTTGCTGACTTTTATTTCGCATTACAATTGAGTATGATAAAACTAAGGGAAAGAGCAATTGTATAAAATTCTTATAGAACGAATCAAATTTTTCAATAATTTTTATGAAAGCAATCTCTTAATTCTGTGATAATCTAAATGTAATAATTTTCTTCATTCTTATCAGATTGTGATTATAAAGCTTAAGTTATCACGTAAAAGCGCAACGCTTTACCTGAGCATTTCTTAGAACTGTTTCCTGCGAATATTTTTAGAATATTTTAATAACTCGATGTAAGTTTGCTTACAATTTTATTCTTGTGGTCAATCCTTTATGATTTTCAGCCACTCTTACAAGAAAATAATATCATGAAACAGAGAAGAAAACATATTCCCAATATATAATTATATTTGTATTGTTTCCCATGTCCAGTCCTCGAAATCGCGTGATCTGGAAGTTTCGAAACATGAATGACATTTAAATACTTCCATAGATATTGATATTGTAGCTCATATAAATATTTATTACTTGCATATTGTCATTATAGTATGTAGATAATTGCAAACATTAGTCTTAATATTATACTTGTATTTTGATTTTACTTAATAATATAAGTTAATAATGATTTCAATAAAAATAAATTTTATCATTATAAGTTTTTGATGCTAATCAATCTCTATTTTTCAAGGTTAAAATTTTTATTTTTTAAAAATAGGCCTCATAATCCAACTCGAAAGTCGATTTCTGTAAGACTCATACTTAGCGCGTTTCAATTCCACAAAGGAAACATGCATACCAGATGTCCTTACTGAAGTTGTAGTATCTTCAAAACGCGCGGGATTTTTTTTCTATATGATGTGTGTTTATGGTTTTTTTATATATGAGCGTGATATTTATCAAGCTCAAATTTTTGAATGAAATATGAATTTTTTTTATTCTATATTGACATTTCACTTAGAATGAAATGATTCAAAACTATTAAGTTAAGCAATTTTACGTATTTCTAAAACTTAAAAACAAATTTCAAATCAAAGCATCATTTTGTGGGAATTTGTTCCAAAATTTAATTTGTGCTAGGAATATTTTTAAGTTACTTAAAATAAACATTCTTTTAAGTTCTCACTACCTTCTAGAGTTTTTAACTGTTATCTTTTTAAAGCTTCTAATTTTTTTTTTTCTTTTATGACAAAATAACAAATCTTTAATTAATTATTTCCGTATTTTCGAGTAAGGGAGCTTTAAGTTTTGTATGATTTCACGGAAATAATTTTCAAAAATTTCAGTAGTTTTTAACTTTATTTATGTCTCAATAGCTTTTAATGTAATAATATATGCACGTAAATAAACACATATGTATGATTAATTTTATTTTAGAGTTCTTAAGCAATATTTTTCGTGTTCTGTCCCAAAATATATGGCACATTCCCCATAATATATGATAAGATATAATATAGCACATGCATTTAGTAAATTCATCCTAGTCAGCAGTAGGTAATTAAAAAATTCGTTAACCCTCTGCTAGGGGCGCGCTTGAAGAAGTTCCATCCACCGCGCGCCCGGCATCTTTCAGATGTATCACCTTATACTTACGTTTTTTTGAAGAGGATTTAATCATTTATTTTGGTGATTTGACTTTAAGGTATTCGACTACGTTTGGAACCGAAATTTTAAAAAAGCGCATAAATGGATAATTTTCATGATATTTAGTGTCATTTAGATTACAATACATGTATAAAACTGTTTTAAGGACATTTTGAAAAAAAAATTATTTAAATACAATATTTCGGCTAAAAATTAACTTAGAATAATCTTCTTCAAAATGTTCCCCTTTTGTGAAAAATGCTTCTATTATAATAATATTTTGCCTGTTTATAGCTCAGACCTCTATACAGAGGCTCAACTATGAATTTTGAAAAATTCACATTATTTTCAGTTACAACCCATTTAAATAATTATCCGGGTTTTTTTTTAAAAATTCCCCCCCCCCCCCCCGTTGTCGTAACACATGGAGAAACACACTTCTAAGTTACATATTTCAAAAATTCTAGTTGACCCTCTGTGCAGAGATCTGAGCTATAGACAGGCAAAATACTATTACAATAGAAGTCTTTTTCACAAAAGGAGAATATTTTGAAAATGGGTCCTTCTATGTTCATTTTTTTGTCAAAATATTGTACTTAAATAATTTTTTATTGTAATACAATTCTTAAAACAATTTTATATACATTTTCTAATCTGTGACACTAAATATCATAAATATTATCCCTTTACACACTTTTACAAAATCACGGTTCCGAACGTAATCGGATACCTTAAGTGTAGATTTAACCTCTTTCTTATACATGAATGCTTCTTGTATTTATATTTCAAGGTGACTACCATGAGTGTTATAGTCTATTGAATTATATAGGTTATTTATCATCGATATATATTTCAAGCTTTCAGCCATAACATCAAATTATTTAGACCATATTTATTCATAAATCGTCTCAAAGAATTTTAGAAATATTCTTATGATTAGTTTTGGTTTCCAACATCATAATTAGTATCAATAAATATAGTTTCATAAGCCCAGTGGCTGAGTGATAGTGCATTGCGCTTCCATATCACAGGCCCGAGGTTCAAACCCCGGGGTAGGCAAGGTCGACTCAGCTTTTCATTCTTTCAGTAGGTCGATAAATGAGTACAAAGCTTGTGCTTGGGAACTTAACACTGGGGGTTTCACGCCAGATTGACCACCTGACCGGAACATCTGCTTATGCACCTCAGGACCCAAGGTAACGTATACCGATAAGGCACAGTAAGCCTTGGCCTTCATGTGTTGTTGCACCTTTGAGTCAAGTTAAATATAGTTTTAGTTATAGGAAAAAAACTATGTTCAACATTTTCTCTCACATCTCTAAAGATATTAAAATTCTAAAATTCAATTTATTTTCAAAACTAAATTTTTTCTCACATACCCTTTAACGAAAATATCAAACGAAAATAAACAACTGAAAATAAAATTTCATAAAATTCTACTGTTTTATAAATATTTTTAAAGAGAAAATTATTCTTGCTATTCACGTTCATGAAACGTTTTTCATTTTCTTTTCCTACTTTATATGGAAAGTTATCTTATCTACCTATCTTATATATTTAGATTACACAATCTATTGCAACTTATAATGGATCTAAAAGTAGATGGCGTAAGAATATTAAACAGAATGAAATTAAAACGCCATATTTCCATTAACTCCAAAGGAAGAATTTCATTATGTATTTAAAAAATTGCTGACCGCTCCCATTTAAAAATTAATTACTTTTTCACAAGCAATGAGTTTTCGAACCTTAGATTATAAATTACAGACAAAATCACCGCCATCTGCAGTCTTTATAATCGTTGGAACTAATGCCTGCAAAGGAAATAAAAAATATTGTTGCCTAATTCTTTTGAAGTACAATTTTGTTTAAATTAAACCTCTCGATATAGAAACCAGAAATTATTACAGTATTTACTCCATGTTCTCTAAATAAATTTGTAAAAAAATGTTGGCATCGATTCTAAGCTTGGCTTCGATTTTGATGTTTAGATAATTAAAAGAGAAAGCGCATATAAAAAAAAGTTCCTAAATACGAGCCTCCAACGATGTTTAGGAAAGACTGAAATACTGGAGATAAACTGCGGAATGGGATATATCATCGATGCAATTGGTCAAAATGAAAGGTTACATTTTTCGTTCTCAAAGAAATGGAAATTCAATTTTCCCATCAAACAAATGTTTTGCCTTCGATTCTAAAGCTACAAACGTCGAGTGTTAAGCGTCTAGCCAATCAGAGACTTCTTCTCGGTCGAGAGGAAGACTCTGATTGGCTAGACGCTTAACACTCGACGTTTGTACGCCTTGGTGTGAATGAGCCTTAAGTTGCATCCGATTTTCAGTAGCATTAACACTGGAAAGATAGTGCAGCTTAGATTCGAGTAAATACGGTGTATTTTTTTGTAGGGTTTTATAAAGAATAAATTATAGTTTTAAAAAAAAAAACTAAAAAACACGCTTCTATAATGAATCGAACTAAAAAGTAAAAAATTAAATTCTTACTATAAGAATAAAATGATTAACGAGAAAATTAATGTCATTGAGATAAAAGCGTGAGGTGCTTTATATTATTAATTTTGTTATAATTTCTTACTAGTTCTATTTCGAAATGCTGAGTTAGTGTNAATTAATTCTTACTATAAGAATAAAATGATTAACGAGAAAATTAATGTCATTGAGATAAAAGCGTGAGGTGCTTTATATTATTAATTTTTTGTTATAATTTCTTACTAGTTCTATTCCGAAATGCTGAGTTAGTGTAAAAATGTAGTACAAAGCACACACCCCACGCTTTTACCACAATGACATTAATTTTCTCGTTAATCATTTTATTCTTATAGTAAGAATTATTTCTTTACTTTTTAGTTCGATTCACTATAAAAAAAGCGTGTTTTTTTAGTTTTTTTTATTTAAACTATAATTTATTTTTCATTTTTTAGTTCGATCTACAATACAAGACTGTTTTTTGTTTTTTTTAGTTTTTAAAACTATCATTTATTCTTTGTTTAATTTATCCTTGAGTTAGATATTTGGAGCCGGAGTTATGAAGCTGCTGGAATTAGTCTTGCTCTTCAATGGATATTAATTAATGGGTCTGAAGGGTATTTATTCTCTCCGTTTACGGGGCCACGGATGAGTCCCATATCGCTATATTTCAAAGATTCCGTTTCTGTAGATACAGGTCTAACTAATAAAAGTGTGTTAAGAGGAAATATTAAGTGTCAATCGTATTATCATATTTTAAACGTATTGCTACAATGTTAATTCGTATCATTACTTCTAAACATATTGCTTTATCAAAATAAAAAAATATTTAGCAGTTAGAACATAAATTTATCACTTTTTAAACGTATTGCTATAGTCTTAATTCGTATCATCACTTCTAAAGGTATTGCTTTATAAAAATAAAAAATATTTAGCAGTTAGAACATAAATTATTATTATTCACATGCTCTAATCTTTTTTTTATTTCCATTTTCAGAAAATACGCACCCTCCCTACCTTTTTTCACATAAAGAACACTTTTTTTGTATTAACCACAAGCCTATTTGCGGTTTTAGGGTTTCCCCTTAATCTTTTAGCTGCTAAATTTTGAATTAGTCGCCAAACCTGGGAATGGCATATGCAATTAGTCGCCAAATCTGAAAATGGTTTATGCAATCAGTCGCCAAATCAGGAAAAGATAAAATGAATTAGTCGCCAAATCTCGAAATCCTTAAAATCCTTATTTGTGAGGATCCTGATTAGGACAATGAAACAAAATTATGAAATTATTGTATTGTCATCGATCCTTGAGAAGTGTGAAAAAGTTCGAATTAATCTGACTTTTTAAATTGGGTAAAAATCGAGTTCAAAGTTTCCATTACATACAAGTGAAACTTATAAAAGCGTGTTAAAAAGGAAATTTCCTATTCATTCTTTTTTAATTTCGAATTGTTTTTAAAGACGTTGATGAACTATATACGAATTTAGTTTCCGGAACTGTGTGTTGATTTTTAGAGACTAGTGCAAAATAATATTTAATAACTACCTCGCACTGGCCACATCAAACAATTGATTTTATTTGTGATGTTTAATTTTAAATAAAATACATATGCAATTGGTCCGATAATTACTAAGAAGGAAACATGTTAAATTGAATTTATTACATTTCTGAAAGGAAATGAAATAGTTAAATATTTACGATTAAGAGAATCCAATTAAGAACGTTTTTATTCATATATCTGAATCCGTTCGAGATAATGGGGGGGGGGGGGGATCTTGAAAGCAGTTTGGAGAAAGAAATTTGATTGACAGTGCGGAAGTTCGGTGTATTGAGTCACCATAGTTACTATATTTCAAAAAAGCCTATCTTTCTAAAAGACAATAGCATGTAAAATGCTTTTAAGAGCAAAATATATTTATTCTTTAATGATTTTGAATGGGTGTAAATCGGCCTCACAATTAAGTAATTTAGTATTTTTTTATGGTATTCTGAATCATGAGCTCTATTTAAATATTTTTAGGAGAAATTTTAAATTATCCGCCAAAAATTTGGATATTGGAGATGACTTCATTATTTAACGGGATAATGACGCCAAACGCCAGAGCTCTTAATATACACCGCTGGTGTCAAAATAATTGTTCCCAGATTCTGAAAACACCTCTTCAATCACTTTATTTAGCCCAGTAGAACATATTTGGTGAAATTTTGATTTTAAAAAAAAGAAAACATGATATATAAACACATCATGTGAAGTAAAAACAATAACCATAGAAGAAGGGAAGAAAATCGATGCAGAAATTACAAAAAAAACTGACTAAATCTAAACCAAGACGTTTAAAAGTTGTTGCGGACACTAAAAGATATCCTTCTAAGTACTAAATTAAGAAATAAATACAATATCTAAAGCTACGTTGAGAATTTTGTTAAGTGTACGAAGACTTCAGGGGCGTAATTTTTTAGTAGCTTTTGGATTATTAATTTTTTAAAAAAAATAGTTATACTATTTTTAAAAAATTTATTATGTCATTCTATTAATTATAAAAAAATTACAATTCCAATATATTAATTTTTATTATTCGAAAACATTAAGTTTCCTTGGAAATTTCAAGTGTACGAACACTTTTGTGGTCCATTGTATATATAGTTTAAATTTTACCAGAAAATTTAGTTTAGTCTTACTCACATAGAAAGACTATTCTCTCTATAATCCTGTAAATTATCATTCTAACCACAATACCTTTTAGGGAAGGAAGAAAACAAGATCCCACAATACATTTTCGGGAAGCAAGAAAACAAGATCCAAATTTTCCGTAACAATAGTAAAAAGCGGGAATTCAAAAAAGCATTATATTAAATCCATAGAAAACTTCTTAAAAATATATATACTATTTGTTTCTAAAAATATGCATATATAGGTATGTAGTAAAAATACTCACAAGATGTATGTGTGTGTGTTTCAAGATGTGCTGCTCTCAAAACTTGGTCTCAAATCTCAATCAAAGTCTTGGCAAGTGCGATTTTTTTCGTTAACCACAAGTTCAAAAGTCTCTGTTTTAGAATAAGAATTCTTATATCAGAGGTCGCCAAAGTGGTGGTCCACGAGAAAATTTCGCTGGTCCCCAGAAAAATGTGGAAGATACTAACTTATCACGTTAAGTTATGTTTTAAGATGCATTGACTGCGTTCTTAGATCACAACTTTTTTTATAAATATATTTAACAATCATAAAATCCTATTAGGGGTCCGTGGTATTTAAATTATGAATTTACTGGTCCGTGAGGTCAAAAAGTTTGGAGACCGCTGCTTATATATTCAGCTATCCCCCTGCCGTATTCTAATAATTTTTATACATGAGGCTTTCAAAAATATATTCTTATTTTCTGCGAAAGTATTGTAAAATATGTAATTTTTCAAAAAATTTATTTTAAAAAATCTTTTTTTTTTTGTACTTATAGTTTTAAAACTCCATAACAAAATTATAAAAATTTTGATTCTTATAAATATTTTAGTTTAGAAACAGGTTGAGTGATTGTTTAGAAATAAGTTTTGATTTATTATTAAAGTAATTCAGATAGAACAGTTTAATTTTGTTTTATACAGAAACATGAGAAAAAGTAAATTTCTTTTCAATACAACTAAACGATTATTAAACATTATTTTTGTGATTTTTATTAATTTTATTTTCTAAAATTTCAAAATGCATAATTATAGAAAACCTTGATCTAAAAGAACTACGTCATAATTAGAATTCGAGCAACTAAATATATTATACATCATTGTTTGTTTTTTAGAGCAAAATAACAAAAATTCGGAAAAAGTTATTCTTGTTGTAGCCTCTTAATGGTTAAACACAAGTGTTACAAAGCTTTATTAACTCTAGTATTTATTTTAAATTATTATATTTTGTGTATCAGAATTTATTAAATGCTTAAAAAGTTTTAGAAAGGGTATTCAATTTTAACCCAACTTTAATCGCAATGTAGCAATTTCTTCACCTTTCTACATCTTTGTATTCGTAATTTCGTTTCAATGCTATATAAAAATTAAAAATTTTTAAAAAGTAGTATACTTTTTTGTAGTTCATTAATATTAGAAGCACCATTATAATAATATATAATATATATTTTAACATATTTATAGCTCTATTATTACTGTAGTATTTCTTAGTAATCACCTATGTGAGTAAGCTTTAGGAGTAATATTTTTCAAAAAGAGGAATTAAAGCTATGACTTGGATAGAATCCTGATTGATTGAATATAGAAAATCGTTTATCTGCTTTTGGTTTTCAATAGTTATTTTACTTGAAAAAAAAAGGCGTTTCTACACTTTTCAAACATTAAAATTCTACAAAGAACAAAATAAGAAGTGTTCAAACATTTATAAACGTGAAACACGCCATTTTTTTACTTGATCCTCTTGTCGAATTACTTTAAAAATCGATCAAGTTAGGAATTTTAGAGAGGAATAGAAAACAACTGAGATAATTTATTTTGAAATAAAAAAGTTTTCAATTCTTGGCAAATTCAGCATTTTTTGCCATAATATTTTTCTCCTCTTTGTTTGCTTATTTTTGTTATCAGTTTCATATAAAATTCTCACTCTCGCAAATAAAAAGTGGCAATGATGCTGCAGAAGACCTGCCGTTAGGGTCGCTTTTCCGCTTAGGCACGCTACGCATGTGCCTAGGGTACAAATCATTAAAGGGAGAAAAAAAAAAGAGAAAAAATTTAAAAAATCCCTTTCGAACAAAATCTGGCAAAGTAAGAACTGAAGAGGTTCTCTGGAGATAGTGTGGGGGAAGTGACAATTTGAAGTGCCTAGGGCGCCGGGGTAGTAAAAATTGGCCATGCCTGCCGTGCAGAGGGGATGATGCCAGGGCGGCTTTTCCGCTTAGGCATGCTAAGCACGTGCATAGGACACAAAAAAAATGGTGCTTGGAACGCCACGCAATAGAAGTGAAACTTCTTTGGAACATTGATTATTTGCCCTAATATTCCAAACGGACAGTGTACATGTCTCAATCGCCTAATTTACATGAAAAGTATTCGTGGCGAATTGAGTCTTTCTGATGCCAAATCCAAAGTAGGAAGATATGCTGGAATTTCTGGGTATAGAAAACTATTATATTTTGATAAATTTGGTATACTTTTCTCCTACTTAAACTTTGTTGGCAATTGTAACATTCTTTAATGTCTTCTAAATTAATTTCCAGTAAAATATTTTTCTGCTCAGCAACAGGCGTTCTCAAATCATCTCTAAGCAATAATCTATCACAAATCGAACAACCATAACTGAAAGGATTATCAACGAACAGCTTTTGAAAATCTTTGTGAGCATTTTTATGGGTGAGTGAATATTAACGGCGCACTGTTCAGCTACATAAGGGCTTTTGGTGACGGACTTCGTACTTTTGAACCATGGTCAAGTGACGAGGACGTCACCTGAGCTGGCACTTCCCCCTCTCCTAACCACCAAAATACACCAACGGGAGGATGTTTGAGCTCTCAACAGATTTAACATGCATCGCTCCTCTACACGGCGGGTCTTAAGTGGTACTCAGTTCTCACAATAACCACTGTTCAACATGAAAGCGTCATTCACAATTGTGCATACGCTTACGATGGGATACTTTAATGCAGGCATTCATTACATGTACAGTCGTGTAAATGGTACAGGCAGAGCTGCGCTACGAATGTATCACGCACAGTTTCCTGATCGACGAATGCCGGATCACAGAATTTTTCATCGGTCATATCGTCAAAAAAACCCCCTAATTTTTCAAAAGCCTAAGATAATACCTGGAGTAAACCATTTCAAAACTTAAAGCATTGTATACATACAATTTAAGTTCCTTCGTAAAAAAGGAGGTGTGCGTTATACCGCGAATATACCCAAAAATTAAAAAATGCAGCTTGAAAGTATAGATGAGCGTTATACACCGGATTTTACGGTATTAAAAAACCTCTAATCCTTATATCCAAATAATACTCACTGCTCACTTTAGTGATTAATAA
>BMAV01006169.1:114901-147987 GCA_019973955.1 Trichonephila inaurata madagascariensis | reverse complement strand
ACACGGCGGGTCTTTAGTGGTACTGGGCTTTAACTCGTGACAAGGCATGCTACGATCCGATACCTATACCACTCGGCTACCGCTGCCACCAAACCATTTTTCGAGTGTTAAGCGAAAATCGCTTACACCTCTTCCAGTTTCAGCGAGTACAAGTTTTGAATCTGGTAGACTACCTAGCAATGTGCGTTGCAGCTGAACTTCATAACTCATGTGCTGAACAGTTATTGTAAACATTACACTTGTCAACAACGTTTTCAATAAACACCTTGTCTTCCCTTTCATCTCTTATTTTTTGTGTTGTGCCTCGCCGCGTCACTTGCGCCCATACATTCCTATACAATAAATGATTGTTACAATGTCCTGCATCTATCCTTAAAGTTTGTACCATGAATTCGGGACCATCCTGTATAATCATTTACTTATATCACCGAAAAAACAATTACGAAAAAAACTATTTCAGTTGAAATCTGTGTGTTAAGATTTATTAATTTTAATTTCGAGAATCCTAACAAAAATTGGAGAAAAAACAAACTGAAATTTTGCATTATAGACATTACGCTTGCACATATTTAACGTCATAAAAATGTTACAGACAATGATGCCTCAATACTTCTTTAAGCTCTGAGTCTCTATACAAAAGTGGGTACCATTTGTGACACTTTTAAATAGACAGCATATAGCACACTTATTCAAACGGTGGCCCGTTTTCAGTAAATGTGCATAACTCATTATCTCATAAACGTAGGCCCAAACAGACTCAACCAACTGCAGCTTTTCGATTTAATGAGTAATGGTTTGCGTATGGTGATAGACCTGGCCCAGACACGGATGAAGTACATGACTTGATAATGCAGTTTTGTCATTTGCCATTTCGCGTATAGTTCGAAATCCCAAGTTTCTCGGAGAATATGTCCAGGAATAACATTTGAGGATTAAAATTATTCGGATCATGATATTTTTTCAGTCTGAGTCGAAAACGAGATGAGCCCCTCTCCTCTCTCCTGAGCTTGAGGCTCTGATCTCAGTAGCCCATGCCTTAAAATGCCCCTATATAGTTACAGTTGTTATAAAACGTTGTGTTAGAAGAGTTTGAACTAATATTGAAAAACCGAAAAAGAGATGAACAGTAGAATAACGATGCTCTTTTTTTATGTTAGTATTTTTGTGTGTGTGTGTGTGCACTTTTATTTTGTGTGTAATACTTTTGGCAGCATTAGTACACAAATATTTATCAATTTATCTATTATTCAAATTGAGGGGGGGGGTGATTTTTCACTGTGCTCTAAGTAAATTGAATATGATGCTCTTTACATATTTACGACAAGATTATTTATTACATTATTTGACAGGAAAGTTAAGGAGAGCAATGAATTCCAGTAGCTTAACAAATGCCCCCTCAACGCCTGCATCGCTAGGGGGGGGGGCAACATTCTAGGGTGCCCAAAGCCTGACTGTAATCTTTTGCAGGTTTCGGCTTGGGGCCCAAAACCTGAATTAGTAGAGATACCTTAATATTCTTCATTACGTTACTGTGAACCCCAACCTTCGGGCCGTGAACCGGTACCGGTCCGTGGATCAAACAGTACCGGGCTACACGAGCATAAAATTACTTCCATTTTATTTACTGTGGTGTATTTTTCTCAGATTTGTGTGATTTTTTATAGAAATCACTTTCTATTCCATGTTAAATCCCTTTATTCTCATTTTTTGGCGTTACCTTATTTTACTCTGAAGGTACATTAAAATTCAGCTATATTAAAACTATTTAATCAAATCAATCTAAAATCTAAACCAGTGTTTCCCAAAGTGGTCTATGACGACCTCCAAGGGGTCCACGCCAGCGAAAAAATAATTTGGGGGTCCATGAGGTGTAAATGGGGACCTACGATAGTGGCTCTCATTAAACCAGATTGTGATTTTAATTTTAAAAGAAAATTCAATGAAGTGGAAACCAGACATACCTATTTAATAGATTTATTTGCTAAATTTAATACAGCTAGTTTGCAGTTTCAAAGTGGCAGCATAATTTTTTTTTAAAACAAGGACTACATTTCAGCCTTTCTTGTGTGTGCCAGAATTAAGGTAAAGGAGTATAATTTTGTGGGCATCTCAAATTTTCCCAGTTTCACAACTGTCACGGGCAATATGCCAAGAAAAAGACGACCTACGTTCAACATTTAAATGCCTTTTTTTTTTTTTTTTTGTATTTTAAAACGAGGTTTGAAAATGTGTGTGTGTGTGTTTTGACTATCGTAATATCACAATAGGCAATGAATTCATATGGTCACTTTGAATAAAAAAAGTCAGATTACAAGAACTAGACACTAGGAATAGTCACTAACTAAGATCTTAAAGTTAAGTTTATAAACGGATGTCAATAATTTTGGTTTTAAAAAGACATACCTGTTATTTATTCCACATTATGGAATATCTTGAGAAATTTTTTAATTGTTTTTCCGATTGAGAAGGAGTTTTTCATTGCGCATGTCATTCTCCAAAACAAAAAAATAAAGACTGGACACTATTAACCGAGGACATATTTAGGGTTAAACCTGACAAGATTGATGCCAAATGTTGAAAATTTGCCCCAAATTCATCCCTCCCATTAAAAGCATTTGTTAGTTGCTCAGTTATTTTACTTAACAGTTATTTTATGCATTAATTAAGCTTTAATTTAATTAATGCATAAAACAGTGTTCGAAAATTAAGAAAATGCATGTGAATTAATTAAATTTTAATTTAATTAATTAACATGTGTTTTCTTATAATCTTTAAACACTATACTTCACTACAGCTAAAAATTTAAATCTTTTTAAAGATACAGCTCTATACCTGCTGTCAAAAACCCATTTAAGTTGATGAATTTGCAAAAATTTAATATTAAGTACTTAGAGGTCTACCCCAAACCAAAAAACCTGTCAAGGGGTCTATGAGGCAAAAAAGTTTGGGAACCTCTGATCTAAACAATGCCCCCCCCCCCCCCCCCCCTTCTCTCTCAACAGGTCTTGGTAAAATTTTCAAACATTAATTGATTCATCGGAGATAAAAAAATAAAAAAAAAAAAGCTGGGGATCACACTGATTTTTAAAGGGAAATAATTGCTAGACAAATACTTTTTTTTTCTTTACTGCGCATTTCCTTGTCGTGTTGAAAAAACTGTTTCACAGTGAGTTAGTTCATGAACGTTTTCTGGGCTTCTCGCTAAAAATGACTTAAAATAATTTATTAACCTTGAAAACACATTTCATTAATAACATATTTTACAGCTTAGAACAATATGAAATATTTTGTAATTTTAACAACAGTTAAATTTACACACAGGTACATTAAGTCTAGATCCTTACAAAAAAAAATTTTCAATACCCTTTTAAAATAGAAAAATATATAAAAACATAAAGTTATTTGCAAAACATTACTGCTAAAGATTAGTTAAAAGAAAAATATTGAACCCACAAAACTCGAATTCCTCTTAAAAATAAATTATTCATTTTAATTCAAATGTTATATGTTAAGTATACCCCGAATAAAAATCTACAAAACACACGGTAGATGTCGCCACGGTCGTTTTTTGTTTGCCGGCCGGACAGGTGATTTTTTTGTGATACTTCAGATAAATCTCTGTACTTTTATTGTGCAGAGAGCGTTTACCCGATGGCGCGTAATGGGGGACGTTGACTCATATGTGGCGGAGAGGTACGAGATATCTAAGCGTCTGGGAAAAGGCGTAAGTTGAATTTTCATTACTACTGATAAGCAGTTTTAAATATTGTCAATTTCGAAAGTGTGTATAATCATTAAAACTGAAATAATCGTGAACATGCTTTATTGTTTTGATTGATTTGTAATAACAGCGTGACCGGAGTTTCAAAGTTCGTAAACAGGTGATTTCGGTGATAACAAAGAAATTCTAATTTTCTTCGGTTTTCCAGTCGAAAGTTCAAGTATTTATATATTCTTTGCAACAAGTTAATTTATATATTTTTTAATTAATGGGCTCTTACAAAAATTGTTGAAAGAAATATTGCTTAATAGTTTTAAATCTTAGTTTTTTTGATAAAGATTGTTTTACTTTCTCCTATAATCTGTTTTTATACTTAAAAAAAATTAAACGTTTGAGAAGTGAATTATTTTTTATATTATTGTATCAATTTATACTTCTTGATACAAATAGTAAAATGTAATAAATATAACTACATGATATATTTCTTTAGAATATATTTTTTATCAAGTTATAATAGCTCAGCTTATTGAATATGAAATGCTTGTGTATAATATAAATATTTTTGAACATTTTAAACTTAAGAGTAAAGAAACAAAGAATAACAATCACTTGAAAGAAAAGAATTTGATTATCAGCATTTGTTAAATTAATTTAGAATCTGCTAAAAAAAAATTAGATTTTCATTTTATATACTTTTTGGGATTTGCAGCTTTGTTGCATAGCAGAACATGATTATTAAAGTGGATGTTTGAATGTAATTAAATTTTAAATGTTCATAATGTTATGATCATAGTGCATATTATGAATTTGTATATTTTTTTAAATATTTCATAGCATAAATTCATGACATTTACAGTTCTTTGAAATGTATTAAAGCCTCTGTTCTTGACATGTCTCATAATTCCAATAACATTACCATACTTATATAAATAATGCTTATGAGTGAAAGAAAATGTTTTTCATCAAATTATGGTATTAATATCCTGTTTTAATGATGTGAAAGTGTATTAAAATATTATCAGAGAGAAGATATTTCATTTCAAAATATTGTAGAATATTTTGTATGGCAAGTTTTCATTTATTTACAGTAATTTTTTTTTTTATTGAAAATAACTTATACTTTAAAATTTGTATTTCACTTTAATTATTTTTATTTAATTACTTAATTTAAATATATATATATATATTGAATATTTTATTAATTTTTGAATCTTTATCGGAAAAGATATTGTCATTAATTTCTAATAATATAATGTTTTTTTAAAGGCCTATGGCATTGTTTGGAAAGCAACAGATAAAAGTAATAGAAAGATAGTAGCTGTTAAGAAGATTTATGATGCCTTCAGAAATAGAACCGATGCCCAAGTAAGAAAAACTATTAATTTATAAGGAAATATATTTTTTTACATTTTTATCTGGATTATATTTATTTACATATATTTTTGATCTTGTGATTGTTCTCAATTTGGAATTTTCAAATAGCGCACATTTCGGGAAATTTGGTATCTCCAGGAGTTTCACAGTCATCCAAATATTATTACTCTTCTTGAAGTTGTCAAGGCAAAAAATGACAAAGATATTTATTTAATTTTTGATTTTATGGGTCAGTATCTAAATTTGTATTGTTTCTTTATTTAACATCTTTTAGAGATAAATGAGAATAATTTTGTGATCATAAAGACCACTGAGAAATTACTGATTGGTTATTTTATTATAGCAATCTGTAAATTAATTACTAGTTAGCAGCTTTATAACTGTTTATATTAAAATGCATTTTTAAAATTTCAAAATACTTCTGTTGTATTTTAAAAAGATTTTTAAGTAATTTAATCTTTAAGTAATATTTTATATAATTGTAATTTTAAGTTATTTAATGTTTGTTGTATTTACTTTACATGAGAATAATAATATACTTGTGAAAGGTGAATATAAATATTCTGCAACAAATATAGTCTTCTAAATAACTAGTTAAAATCTATAAAAACTGAATTCTAAAAAGGGCTCTTTTATGAATGTGATGTTCAATAATTTAGTAAACAATAAAAAAATTATCATGATTGTACTCTCAGATGTTGATTTTAATTATATATAAAAAAAGTTTTTTATAAAAGATTTTTTTAAAAAATTAAAACTTCTTTTCTCATATTAATATAATTTTGAATCAGAAATGAATACACATGAATTTTATGTATTAATTTATTTTGTGATTAAATTCAGAATCAAAACTTTACAGAAACTGATCTTCATCAGCTGATAAAGAAAGGTACTCTCAAAGAAGACTGGAAGCATGGCTTTATTATTTTTCAGTTACTTTCAGCACTTTCCTACATACATTCTGCAAATGTTATACATAGAGATATAAAAGTAGGTTGACACTATGTATTATTATTTTAAATGTATAACTCAAGATGAAGCTTTTATATTCTTAGAACAGACTGATGGATTAGAATTGTTAAGCAACTAAAAAGCTATAAAATATTTTTAAAAAGTATAATGTGATTTTTTGCAGGAAGAGAGAGAGGGAATTAATTTGTTATGGGGTAAAAAAAAAATATTTCTGAACCGGTTATTAGTGTTTTCCATTGGAATTTTTTTTTTGTTGTACTTTTATGTTAAGATTTTTTTGCTTCGCGAGTCAACATAAAACAATTAAAGTAAATAAAAATATCTGTATACTCAAATGATTAAAGAAAAAGATGTTGAATGTTCAAGTTTAAACTAAAAAAAAATTTTGCATAAATTGATGGCTTAATTAAAGAAATGCTTTCAATGATCTATTTTACAGTAAAATTTATGTTATTAAAATATTTAATGGCTTAAAGTATGCACATCTTATAATTATCAGGAATATATGTAATTTTAAAGCTAATGCTCTTTTAATTAGTTGAACTTTTTTATATTTGAATCTCTTATGTATATATCTATAACTTAACTCAGTGGCACAAAAGCTCATGAGGACTAAGGACTACTGTGCCCATATTAGTATACATGACCTTGGGCCCTGAGGTACATGAGCAGATGTTCCGGACAGGTAGTCAGTCCAACACAAAACCCCCAGTGTTAAGTTCCCAAACAAGCTTGGTATTCATTTATCGACCCATTGAAGGGATGAAAGGCTGAGTCAACCTTGCCCAACCTGGGGTTCGAACCTCAGACCTGTGGTGTGGAAGCGCGATGCACTACCACTGGACTTCATTTATCCATAAGTTATTAAATAAAAGTTTTGAAACAAAGCATAAATTTGATCATTCAGATCTTTATAAAATGTGGATTAATGGGCTCAATTCATGTGACGTCATAGTCACACGATAAAAACTATCTACTGTTTCCAGCTAATCTGTTCACATGCTCCGGTGTTTCCAAGTTTTGCTCTTTACTGAAACTTTCTCTTAAAAAGTACATATATGGAGAAAATGCATTTTATTTAAAATTATAAACATAAAATATGATTTTTTTTTAATTTAAAAAAATCTTTTTGAAGAAATTTTTTTTCCCCCTAACATTTAAACATCTTTACCCAAATATGAAATTTTATCTGAGTTTTACAAATATAACAACAAATACAATTAGTTTAATGTTTGTTTTGAATTCAATGGAAAACATGTATTTGTTTTTATCATGTGACTTCATCAATTGAGCCCATTACATTATTTTATTGTTAATATAGATAATTTTCTGCGCATAAAAAAAAACTAAATTGGTAAAAAAATTAATAAACTCTATATTTTAATCCTATTATATTTTTTAGCCATCCAATATACTCATGAATCATAGATGTGAATTAAAACTTGCTGACTTTGGCTTAGCTCGATCTCTCGAACAAACTGAAGAATATGCATCTGATCCTACACTTACGGAATATGTTGCCACACGATGGTATAGAGCACCTGAAATTCTCCTTGGCTCAAAAAGGTTAGAATTCTTTCTACAAACCTAGGGGTTTTTTTATGCTTATTTTTTATTGGCACAAGAAAAATGTAAAATAGCATAATTGAATGAATTTCAGATACACAAAGGGTGTAGACCTTTGGAGTGTTGGATGCATCATGGGTGAAGTTATAAGTGGAAAACCTCTCTTTCCTGGAACTTCCACCCTTAATCAGGTTGAGCGAATCATGGCTGCACTACCTCATCCACTTCAAGCAGGTAAAATTTAAATTTAATAAATTAAAATCTTTTGTAGATTTATTATTCTGTGCATTTTTATAAATGAATATTTTGCATAAACTAGATTCTATAAAACATTTTCTACTTTATATTGATCTTTCACCTAAATTTACAAAAAATTTTATTAATGCAGCAAATAGTTTATATAAATTAAATTAGGTTCTACTCATAAACTTAAATCCAATAGCTTATGTGAATTTCTAAAGAGACAAAAGTAAAGTGTGTTTATGAAATTTTTTTTAATGTAATCAATAATAAATTTCAAAAGATCATTAAATACATTCATTAAAACTATAATTAAAAAATGTGCAAGGACAAAAATGTGTGTATATAATTCTTCACTTTAAATTGTATTCTTTCAGTTTGTTACAAAATATATATAAGATGAAATTATACATTAATCAATAATAAAATGAATTCTCAAAATATTCATTGTATTTTGTTGTCAACGAAATTATTCGGTTTTTTTGTATTTAAAAAATGCTTTTATATTTAATCCACACTTTAGCAGTGAACCTCCTTCAAAAGCAAAGAAATCAGTTTAATCCTGTCAAATTGTGAGGCCTATTTATTTAATTATTTGTTCTCAAAGTTCATTATAAACTTAAGTTTCAAAGAAGCTAATAAATATTAACGGGATCAATATGACTATTGCCACTTGATAACAGTAGATGCTAGTAAATTAAATAATGATTTGCTTGTGTACTTTTCTTTTAGATATTGACAGTTTGTGTACTGGCTATGCTGCATTTGTTTTAGGAAGAGCAGCAAATAAGTAAGGAATTTACAGTAAAAGAGAATATTTTGCTCAATAGTTATATAAATGTGAAATTTCAATCTTTTAAGATTAAAACCTCTTTATAGACCCAAACGCCTTTTGAGAAATGTGCTTATTAATGGATCAAGTGATGCTCATGATTTGCTGACAAAGCTACTCACACTAAATCCCAATAATCGAATTACAGCCAAGGATGGATTACAGCATCCTTACATTTCAAGGTACTAATTGTTGCAAGACATATTATTTGCTTTATTTCCATGAATAAAAGGGCAAATGTTTTTACATTATAAGTTTTACAAAAATATTACTATTTCAAGACTACATGAACTTCCATCAAGTAATAAAATTATCCATCAAGTAATAAAATTATTTTTAAAAAGCAATATATAAATTATGTTAACTATATCATCTTCTGAAAAATTGTAATTTGGCCAGAAAAAAATATAAAAATTCATAGTTTATTATTATAAACAAAAAAAAATCTTCAATTTAAAATTTGTTATTTATAATATTTTTTTAACGACTACCATATAACATTTATACTTTGATTTTTCAAATGTTCAGTTTTTAAGTTCTAATTGTTTAATTTTAATATTCATTTCATCAAATAAAAAGTGATGTTGATAATTTTAATATCCATTATTTACATAATATTCACTTTAAATTGCTTACACAAAAAATCAGTTATGTACCTTCTTATATATAAGTAATGTACCTTTTACCAAAAGCCTGAAATCATAAAAAAAATGACTAATAAAAAAATCTGTAATGAAGAGAACATTATAAAATAAATAAAAAAAAAAAAAAAAAAATACTTAAGACATTTTTAAAAAAAAAAGAATCTTAAAGAAACAACAGTTCTACAATATAATTGTTGCTGTTAGAAATTTATTTTCAAGTAAATTCTAATTTAAAAAAGTGTATAACTGAGTCATAGAATATTTATATATAAATTTTGCTTTATCATTATTCCATTCAATTTGCTTTATTAAATGAAACTTCTCCATTGGTAGAAAAAAAGAATCCTAATTTAATGCGTTTTTCATTTATTTAAGTGTTCTAAGAGAAAATAGTTTTAAGTGTCTAAATAGAAATAAACCTATTATTTCCCTTCCTACAAAAAAGAAATAACCAATTTTCAAAAATATGTATAGTTAGTTATCTTTCTCCATTTTCATCACAACTGGACAAATATGGAACCATTGTTAATAGTTTAAAGAGAAAAAAGTAATTTGACTTTAGAAAACTATTTTTCATTGTCAATGTCAAGTTTTTTCATGTATCAAGTTTTTAAGCATTTAAAAAACCTTGAATTCAAAATCTGTAAGATTCTGCAATTCTAAAAAGTATTATTCTAATGAAAATATGAATAATTACATGCAGCTGAGTGAAAAAAAAAGTTATTTGTAACAAAAAGTTTATATATATTTGAATTCTCATGTCATGAATCCTTTTAATCATTAAATTTCACATAATTTTCCTCTAAAAATTTTGAAATTGTAACAAAAGATTGTGTTCCAGTGAAAAAGTTGTTGACTCGTTATCAAGTGTAGTTAAAAAAGGGAAATATGAATCATTTACATGGAGTAATCTAGTTCTAGTTCCTTAACAATTTTCGCCAAATATCTAAGAGAATAAATGCATAGTGAATGATCAGCTACTTCAGAGGGTTCCTAAACTTTCCCTTTCTCTGTGTATATATACTTATATTGGCATTTTTTTCCTTAATACAATGAATTATTCAGATGTTTTGGGTTGTTCCATAATTGTTGGTCACAATTGATATAGGCAATTTCTGCAGATCGTTCCAACCTGTACAGTAGTGGTGTATTATTAACCCTTACTCTTCAATGTAAAGTGGAAAAGAGTCCACACACTATATAAATGCCAGTCGGGGCACTGGAAACATTTGAGGACGTGATGGAGCAATGCAACATGCGAATAATGATGCAGCACGATTTCTAGCTAGGATTTTTGGCGGCTGCAGCAGTTGTCAAATAAGCGTAGGGTGAGGGCACGATAAGTGAGAGGACAGTCCGTAGATTGTTTGCCAAGTTTAGTAACGGCGATATGGAGATTAACCATAAATCTTGAGTCGGTCGTCCAGTGCAGTGTAATGTGGACCATTTACGGTAGAAAGTCGAGGCCCGATCAGCAGCAACGATACGACAGCTAGGATTCGAACTCTGTCAATCTCCTGACATTTGGCGGCAATGTGCTTGGTAAAAATGCTCGATACATTTGTGTTACATTATCTAACGGATGAGCAGCGCTTACGGAGACCTGTAAATCTCCACAGAAGCGCGAGGTTAGAGAGCCATTCTTGCATCGTAGCCTGACTGGGGTTGAAAAATGGATGTTAAACGACAATCGCAAGCCCCCAAACCAAATCGCCATCCACAAAAAATTCTCGTCTCCGTTTGGTGGTCTATTATAAATTCCTACCGAGAGGTCGGACCATTAATACGAACGTGTACCATCGTCAATTGAATCAATGCCACAGGAAACTTTGCATTAAAAAAAAATCAGCACTGGTCAATAAGTCAGGTCCCGTACTCGTACATGACGGAGTTTGACTCCATGTCTCGGTTGCTGGCAAAAGATCCAGGAGTAGGGGTATGAGTTTCTGACGTACCCACCTTATTTTGCAGAACTGACTGCGACCGATTATCACACATTTCGTCAATTGGACAGGTGTGTGAGGGACAAACAATTCCCGCGCGCGAACCAAGATGCTTTGATTCAGGGGGTTCGAGATCTCTTTGACCAATGTGACGCTGACTTCTGCCACTCTCTCTGTGGCATTATTTCGCTCACAACTCGTTGGGCGAAATGTATTTATATGCCGATGGCGGCTACTTTGCTGAATAAAATCCATTTCTTTCTTTGTGACTCATGTTTTCAGCCAATAATTATGGAACAACCTTATATTTTGGATATTAAAAAACAAGTGATCAAATACAAAATTTAGGAAATATGAGTCTACTGATAATACATTCCAGTAATTTAGAGTGAATCTTATTATTCATTAACTGAAGGGGAAAAAAGTACTGTGTAATATATCAATTTTCACAATTACTGAATTCCTGTAAAAGAAACAAAGCATGTTCATTTAATTTTATAAAATCAATCGCTTCATCAAAAAGAAAAATATTCTTACACTGTAAAGTAGTTTATTCTATGAATAATTTTATTTTTTGATATCACACAAATATCAAAACATTTTAGTGTTCTTCTCATAGTTTAAAGCTGCTTAATGCTTATTCTCAGCAGTATTTTCTTACATGTACTTTATATTATTTTTCCTGCTAGATACCATGGTCAAGAATCGCCATCAGAATTAGGTAAAGCTGTACCTCCTTTATGTGATGACATGAAGTTATCTGTAGATCAATATCGTGATAAGTTATATGAGGTAAAAAAGGTTGCATTTTACATAAAGCAAAAAAATTAAATTAAATTCATATGATATACAGAATATTTTAACACAGTTTAAGATTGTTTCTTTTTTGTCATTAATTACAGATGATAGGAGAAAGTGAAGAGAGAAAACAGGTATCATCTATGCCGCCTATACAAATGCCATCACTTTCAGGTGATTATATTATTGCATATTATCTTATAATTACTTATTTTAACAATTTTTTAGGTTATAAATTGAAAAATTTAAAATGAAACTATCAATTAAATTTACATTTTTATAGTATGTTAATTTATTAAAATCAGTTAACTTGTTGGGTTAGGAAAAAAAAAATAAGAGAAATTCAGAAAAAGATTCTTTTCCACTCTATAATTTAATTTTATCTGTTGTCCTTAAATCTTTATTTTTAATTGCTTTATTGAAAAACTTATCAACCTTTATTTATAGCTTTAGAAGTTTTCCCTATAGTGTAATTTATTTTTGCAAAATAAGGAAATAGCAAACTTAAGCTTATCTGACAAAATCTTTTTTTTTTCAGAAAAGAAAAATGAAAAGAGGGTATTTATTAAACAGCGCATAGTTGATGAAATTCCTACTATAGATGTAAGCATAATTTATTTTTAAAAAAATGTCACACAATTCACTTTTTAATTATTTCGTAGCTCATAGATTCACTTTACTTATCTTTATTAATAACTCAATATACATATAAACCAAACAAAAAAATGCATTTTAAATTAGATTTTATACAGTATCATTTATTTCTCTCTAGGAACGTAAGGAAGCTCTTTTGCGAAACCAAATTGCAAAAAAGCAACCTATGGCACCCATGGCTAGGAAAACCTTGACCCCACCTTTTCTTGTAGAGAGAGGAAAATTCAGTTTAGGATTTCGACACCCAGTGGTTTTAAGAGGACAAGGAGTAAACTCTGCAGTGAGTTTGTATATTAAGAGAAAAATTTATTTATTGCAAAATACTGTCATCAAAAATGTATAACCTCTGATTATATTAAATTAATATTTTTAAATGTATAACACATAATTTAAATTTGACAAATGTTCTACAAATTAAATGTTTTTTGTGATTGTAGTGTTATAAATAGAAGTAATCATGTTAAAAGAATCCTAATCAAAATTCTATAAAATTCTTAAAGCTATGTAATATTAAGAAAAATACTTTTTAATGTTAATGTGTTAATCAGTAAAAATTAAACAGATTTGTTTTTTCTTGTCTTCACAATCACAATCTTTTTTTTAAAAAAAATAATAATAATAGTTATAAAAATGGATAGTGGAGTTCAGTTTGGAATGGCTTAACTGATTACTAGTAATCACAGTTTAGTGCTTTATCTTGAATTTTTTTTTTTCAAAGGGGTACGGGTTTCCCTTCTACACCACAGTTTTGCTCAGGCACTAAGAGAAAATTGCAGAAATCCTTGTAAAGCATGGCAATATGATTTCACAGTCTAGGAAAACACTGGATAATGCTGTGAGTCACCCACAGAATTTTAATAAACACTCATTCAAATGTTGCAGAATTTTCACCACCAAATACTACTCTCTTGATTCAACCTTCAGATCAAGGCTTATTTCTACCTTTAAAACATATCGCTTGAGATGATAATTTCAATGGATTTTAGATTCAAAATGAATTGATGTAATGAAAATTGGAAAGAGTTTTCAAAAAATTTGTATTGCTTTCAGTAAAAGAATTTTGGTAAATCAAATTTAGATGATTGTTGGAAGAATGTATTACTAATGAATGCCAATAGAAAATTTGCTTCATTTCCAGAAAATGAGATTATGGGGATATTAGAGAACTTACTAAATCAATCAAAGGTGAAGGTTTTATTAATATGGCTACTATCCAAATTTATTAGCAAAAGAGATTGTTGAAGAGGATTTAGTGGGAATGAAATCTCAAAATGTTCGTCAAATCGATTCTGAAGATGACAAGTACCTTCACAATTTGCATCTAAGTTATTTTGCTTTGAAACGTTTTTGTAAGACTACCTTAGTGAAAAATCTTGAATCTGTTTTCTAAACTGAATATCATTGTGCTGACAGAAGCCAAGAACTCAAAAAACAGTTAGCAAATTGCCTGTCTCCATAAAATAGATTTACTATAAAGTTATGCAGGTCAGCAAACAGAAAAAATCTTTGGAAAAAATTAATTCAGAAACTGGTATCAATCAACCTAAAAATGCTTTAGCCTCATTTTGGTGAGCTACAATGAAGAATAAATTTATTAAAATGAATTTGAATTGAATAAAAATAGAATTATTTTTTTCTTTCAAAAAAAAAATAGTTTTAAAAGTTTTTAGAATGTTTGCATTTATTTTGTATTAACTGTTGGTCTCATAATTGCATGGTATTTTTTTAAACCTGTCTATAGTGTGTTATAGGAGGGATACCTGTACACGTAAAGAGTGTAAAAGCTATAAATATGTTTCCAATAACATACTATTTCTTTTTTTAACTAAGTGAAGTATTTTTAAATGTATAAAATACATAACATTTTTATGAGAATTAATGATCTATATTAAAAACTAAAAATCTATGAATCTGAGAAGCCTAAATAGTTGGTGTTATTTTACAGCCTTTAGCTTCCACTGAGACATCATCAGATAAAAGAAATACAGAAAGAAAATTTGGCCGACGCCAATTTGGAAATCTTGCTAATCAATCCATGTGTAGTTCTGCTAAAGCTGAGTTGCAAAGTTACAGCCAAGATTTAACTTATGGTACAATTACTGTGACGGGTTTACAAGCATTAAGAGAACGACGATGGTAATATTTTATTGAACAATGCTATTTGTTTTGCATGGGTTCTCTTTAATCGAAATCACTTGAAACAAGCTCTTTAATTTACATCACTTTGAATTTATTATGACATAATTGATTTGAGGTACTTCAATGTAATGCTGATGCGCAAAATATGCAACTAAACATAGCTAGACTTTACCTGTGATAGGATTTATTTAAAATAATTGTGAAAGTGTAAGACTTATGCACTGATAAAAATATTGTAATAATCAAGGAATTTTGTTATCTATTCAAATTCCAAAATAGTATGTCAGTTTACCCTAATATCCTTCAGTAGAAAAAATATATAATTTTTTTAAAAAAAAAAACCTGGAAGCTGTTTGACTATAGATATATTTTTATGATAACTAAGTATATGTGAATGTTCACATATTATTTTTCAATAATGATTGCATTAAAGTTTTATATGCTTGATAATCGTAAGTAATTAATTTTATGAATTTCACTTTTTAAAATAAAATGCATATTATAGTAGACAAGGTAAAATTTTAAATAGTGCAACAGAAGTTAAACGAATTAAATTTTTAGCTTGTATAAGGTTATTCATCACAAATTAAAATTGTAATGTAACTCAGTCACAAAATTTTGGAACATTGAGAACAAAATAAATTAATCACTGTAATTATTTTTTAAATGCACTGGTACAAAAATTTTATATTCTGAGCAAGATAGGTGAGACTTGACTCTTAAAGACACTCGTTATTCAAACACATTAAAAAAAATATGCATGAATATATAATAAATTATTCATATATTCACTTGTTAAAAACAATACTTATATTCCATTGAAATTGGAGTAATTTTTTATGAATTATGTATCATAAGGAAAAGATACACCTTTCAGCTCTGATTTATGAACAAATAAAACTAGTCATATTTGAGCACTGATATTTATTCTTATGTAGTGCCATGTATTTAAAGGGTTATAGTTCCATTGTGGCTTTTTTTTAATTTGATATTTTATAAATATAAGGGTTATAGATGCTAGAAATGATAGGGAATTTGCTGATAAAAGTGCCTGTTTTACTCTAGTCAATTTACTTTTTCTCAAAAATTATTTATATTAAAGCAGATGCATTATTTGCACCATTCTTGAATTATTTTATTTTAGCTTAAAGATTCCTATATGTTAAGATTATTTTTATTCAAATTTAAAACTAGCTTTTGTGTCTCAACAGCTTATTTTTTGAATTTTGTATGTAGCAATATTTTTTTTTTTAATATTGAACCTTATATTACATTTTATATAAATAAAAATATGCATATATTTTGAAATTATAATTATTAATTCTGTATTTTTGATGTATACCATTCACTGTAATATCTGTATATATATATATATTACATGTATGTAAATGTTTTCATACTGTTTTTTTCCCAAGTTGGTATAATATGTTTCTTGCATAACTTTCATTAGTAAAGTGAGAATATGCTTCAATAAAAAATTATCCGTCCATGTTAATTTTTGAAATATAGGTCAATTGTATTATATTATGTAATTGCAAAATGTTATTCAATTGTAAATTATGATATAAATGCCAGGATAAGTGTATGCATTCCTTTTTCTTTTTAAATCAAAAAGGACATTTGAGGGTATGAAATATGAGACATAAATCCAGCTCAAACACTGCCTTTTGTAAAATTAGCAATGTATTTAGCTCATTTGAATTGAAAGTTAATTTTTAATAGTTTCATATTTATGTTCTTTTTTTATGTAAACATTTATATTTCTTAAACTTTAATAGACATAATCTTTGGTGTATTTGTTTTTATGATTATTAATAATCAACATTGTATGATATATTAAATACTTGAAAGATGTAATGGTTTTATGTTTGTGCTTGTCAACTTTCATTTGTGTACAATTTAAAAGTTTGAGATGATATTAAGGAAATATTTTCTTAAGATGATTTGGATGCATTAAATTAATTTTCAATATGAGATCCCCCTTCCAAATTTAGCTAACTATGATTGAATACAAAACTGCTACTACTTTGTATTAAAATAAAATTTATCAATTTTATTTCATTAACCCATTTAGGAGCAGGGGATTTTTCCAGTTAAGCCTAACTTCATTTAAAAATTCATAAAAAATCATTACTGTAATAAAATATGCCAAAATTTACGGTTTATAATGGGCAAAACGCAATCTCAAATATAATACCATATTCCCTGAAGTGAACACATATATGTGATCATGGTCCTGAACGGGTTAAAGTATCTGTTCAACTTTCGAACATGCCTTATCTAAGATTTTATTTGCTTGCTTGTTTTCGAAATTTTATATAGTTTCATTTTTATTTATGTTTGTATACATGGGTAGTCACATATTATACTGTCGATCAATTCATCAGATGAAAAGGCATCATCAAATGCTGCAATATACAGTGGAAACAATTTCCCACTCATGTACAAACACAATCTTGAGTGCACATACGAAGGATAGCATTTGGCAATGTCTTTTGAATTCGTAAAATTGGTTGACAATATCAAATGCAAGTACTCAATTATGATCTCAACCATATTTGAAACATTCCTATTATTTTTGTCCTAAGTTCTTACAACGTTTATTTTTATTTAAATAAAAATTTATATCTATGTATTGCATTCTTTTTTTATATAACACAAAGTAATTGTTACATTTGAAACTGTCATGCTTTTCCCTCTTCTGCCTTACCTGCATAACCAATAGTGCTGGGTTTTTTCTCAATTTAAATTTAAATAATTTATTTTTGCCCATGATTATGAAAAAAACCTATATCAATTTGTTGCATTAAAATAAAAAAAATTGAAAAGTCTTTTTAAAAATTCATTCTTAAAACACTAAGTAATAAACTCAAGGTAACAATGGAGAATCTTACATAAATGGAGATTGACTAGCATTGCTAGACAATTTGGGATTAGAAAAAAAAACAATTATAAGAGTATGAAGATAGCATTCAAATAAATGTATAAAAAGTTGTTAAAGACAATGAAAATATTATTTACATTTTTTCATATTTTTGAACAAAACATTTAAAGATCATCAATTTTCTTCACAATGTTCTTTAGAAATGTGTCAGTCTTTGAAATAATTGTCTCCTCCTACATTAAAAAAATTCACAAATATATATTAAAGAGTGTTTCTAAAATAATTATAAAAATGTTACAGTAAAAAAAAAAATGAATTACCAATGCTTTTGTAGCTATCTTCTCAGCCATTTCTATTTTAGTTGCATATTTCTTCACAGCTTTTCTCTGCAAAAAGTTAAAAATAATATAATTTGTAATATAAATTTAAACATAATTACATTCCTAAATTTAAATTTTTAATTACTTACATATAATTTTTTCATTTTATCATCATATCTTTTTTCAGCTTCAAAATATTCCTGTCCTATAGATAACATCTTTTTCAAGCTATAAAAATAAAATCCTTATTTTAATTGTTAACAAAAAATTGTAACTAACACATGTTAGCATAATCAAGAAGTATTCATGCTGAGAAATTGTAGCAGAATTATTTCCACTTCCATTTTAAAAACAGCTATTTGTCTTGGTTCTTATTTATAAATTAAGTGGATGATTAACATTTCTTTTATTTTATTCCATGTTAATAAGGTATATTTTGTTGTCTTCTTCTCAGATATAACACTGAAATCCTAGAAATAACTAAAATTGTCAGTTTTATTTAATTTTATATTAAGTTCTTCATGGATTACCATATACTTAAAATCCTCAAAATGAATTTAACTAGAGAGCATTTCTTCGATTGAAGTTAATTATAATTTACTCAATCAAAAATCTCACTAAACTGGATAAACAAATTATTAATTATAAAATTTATAAGCACATTATTAAAATAGTTAATGTGAAGACAAAAAGTAAAATTATACACTTAGAATAATTTATAAGACAAATGATATGATAAATGTAATTTAATCATTTATTGTTAGATTTGAGTGACTACAATAGGAATGACAATTTCATTTTAAAAAAGATTTCATACACAACCTACTTAAAGCGAATTTATACTTTATTTTGTATGGTAAAAATACAACTGAAGATGCAATTACCTTTTTTCAGCGTTAATTCGATTTTGTTTGCATGTTACAGCAAAATTTTTCAAATCTTTTTGTGGTAGCTCAAAATCTTCTGAAGTCAAAGCACTTGCAGTAACAGAAATGTTTTCCCTCAAAGAAGCAACTTTAGCACTTAAAATATAAAATTTATTCTCATTATATGAAAGATTATTTATATTTTAATTTTAAATGCATTGTATATTTGCACACAAAAAATTTATATTTGAAGAATGGTTTTATTGTTTAATTAAATATTCAAGCATTTTTAAAAATTAAATTTTTTGAAAGTAATATTCATTAAAAATAGCTGGCCACTTTAAGTGAAAAAGTTTTTTCTTTCATACCATATAACTGCTTTAATTCTAAGGAGTAAATATAAAAGAACAGGATATATATAAACTTTTTTACATCATGCATAAAAAAAATTATTATTTTTTCTTCTTTTAACGAAAAAAACAAACAATACATTACTTGCATATAACCATGAGATTACAATAAATAAATGTGAGAACCTAAAAAGTTATAATGGAGAAAATGTTATTTTTAAAAATAATTCATTTTCATTTGCTACCACATAATATCAGTTATTTAATTTATAAACAAAATAACTAAGAGAATTAAATCAAGAAAGAATAAATTTCAAGCAAATCAAAATCTATTCAAGGAAAAACTTAAAAAAGAGTATTTAAATTAAATAATCATAGGATAGGGGGGGAAAATGGATTACTGACCTAAAATCCTGAGAACATTTCTGCAAGGTTCCTAAAAGGCTTCGAGTTAAATTATTCACTTCACCCGCAAGTAGATCAAGAATTGCAAACGACTAAAAATATGTAAAATACATTATTTTAAAAGGCATTATTAAAGTTACTTTACAAATTTTTCTATCTCAAAAACTTCTCAGTGTATTATTTTCTTTTTCTATTCAATTAAAGAATAAAACAAGTCAACAATGTTTTATTCAAAGATATGAATACTAATTTTTGAAATACATAAACAGAGAAATCTGAAAACAAAGAGAAGATAATTTGATTTAATGTACAATGACAGTTATAACACGCTGATTTTATATACCGTAAAATCCGGCGGATAATGCGCACTTTTAACACGAAAATTAAGATCAAAATTTAAGGGTGCACGTTATATGCCGAATATAAAAATGATAGCTTCTATAATAAAAAAAAAAAAAAAAAAAAAATGCATAAAAAAAAATTAAGACTTCAACAAACATCGGAATACTGTTTATTTAAAAGAAATGTGATACACATTATGAACTTAAAGGGTTATTTTTCTAGAAATATATTATTTTGTCAAAATCCTTGGATAATACTTCAAACAAACAGCTTTAAAACATAATAGCATTGTTAACATTCATTGCAGGTTCCTTCGTAAAAAAAGAGGTGCATGTTATACGGCGAATATACTTCAAAAATCAAAAATTGCAGCTTGAAAGTATAGGTGCACATTATACGCTGGATTTTACGGTAAATGGAAAAAACTTCACTTCCAATAATTATCCCCTTATCCTCCACATAAAAAATACTCAAATCATTATGTATGAATTTAAAAACAAAGGTTTCAACATTATAAACATTTAGACAAATAATTATTTTTGAATTAGTTTTTATAATATTTTTATTACATTGGCAACACAGATGTATAGTGGCTCTCTTATTATAAATGAAGATGTAAAGTTATAATAAAAGAAATGTCCACAAAACAATTATGAAGAGGATTCTATTCTTATTCTGCTAGCTAAATAATTAAATTAACCAGACGTTGATCATTTTATTAACCTATTTCATTCGAGCAATTGGTTAAATATGATCACCAAATGTCTGTAGAAACTGCAATCTCATATAAAAATTATTAGACTTGGTCTCAAATTCATGTAATTACCAGTGATTGTCAATTGATTCAAGCCAGCTTAAAGGCTATTTTCTTTCAGTAAGTACAAGATTTATAACTCACGAGATGCTCAAGTATAATCTTGTTTATCTTTCAAGGGGTTGATTGCCTTTGGAAAACATGAGTGATGCATCCCTAATATGCCCTGGTGATGTTTCCTCTTTGTCAACCAATAATTACCTTATCTTTTTTTTCCTTTGTAGCCTTATGTCTGGGTCGCAAACATACACTTGTAACAATTATTTATATGATACACTTCATTACTTATAAATTAATAAGCATTTGATATGCTTAATAAAAAAGATAATAAATCTAATGAACAAATAACAAAATAACCAAAGCTATAGATCTGTATTACAACCATCACTACAAGAAATGATGCAATCTAACAGGTCTGCACTAGTTCTATAGAACTATAAGTTTTCACTGAATTTAATTTTTTATAGTTGTTAAAATGGCATTGGTAATCACAATCCTTTCCTAGGTGAGCATTTAAGTAGCTGTTTATTGCAAAACATTTAACACAGCTCTACTGAATCTTCTAAGCCTTTGATAGTAATGATCCTCTTGTTCACAGATGGGAAGAAAATTAGATAGTAGGTATGCAAGTAGTGTCATGATAACTATGTATTGTAACTATATATACTTGTTGTGTTGTTGCTGTTGAGAGATGACGTTGTCACCTCATGCTTGATAAAATAATTTAACGAAGAACTGTTTGATTGCTTCTGATGCAAATGTTCTGAAGAACATTCTGAAACCAACAAACATAACATGGTGTCAGGAGTTTTAGCGATTATATCGGATTGAAAAGATATCCACGTGCGCTATGGAAGCCTTCCGACCCCCTGCTCCACTGCAATTTTCGCTGGGAAATGTGAAAGAAAAATGGCGAAAATGGAGGCAAGAACTGGAGAATTATCTGCTGGCAACAGAAAAAGACGATCGAACAGATAAAGTAAAAATAGCAATCCTGTTGAACTTATTGGGCAGTGAAGGACTTGAAATATACAATACCTTCAAGTTAGAATCGAAAGCGAATTTTTCGGAAGTTCTTCAAAAGTTTGAAGAATATTGCTCACCACGACAGAATGTTGTTTATGAGCGTTATAAATTTTTTTCATGTGTCCAACTGGAGGGCCAAGCAATTGAGACATATGTCACTCAGCTAAAGACTTTAGCATCCACGTGCGAGTTTGCAGAGCAAGAAAACGGATTGATTCGAGACAGCATCGTCTTGGAAATTAAAGACAGTGGGTTACAAGAACGACTCCTGCGAGAAAATAACCTCAGTGTTGAAAAAGCGATTGAAATCGTCCGGGCAGCTGAAGCGAGCCGGGAACAAATCCGAAATATGAAGCACGATACAGCCATAATAAACTTCGTGAAGGAAAAGCAGAGCAAGCCTAAAACCCAGTACAACTGCAAAAAGTGTGGACGAAAACACAAGCCTCGAGAGTGTCCAGCGTTCGGGAAAATTTGTGCCAAGTGCAAGAAAAACCATTTTGCTGCTAAATGTTTCCAGAATACAAAGAACATTCATGAAATGAACGTTCCTGAAAATGAACTGGTTTATATTGATTCTGTGAATGAAAATGAAACTAAATGTGCAATGAAAAATATTACAGACTCTAATTTTAAGAATGTAGAAATGGTAAGTGAAACTACTTGGTATAAAAATGTTTCATTAGATGTAAATAATAAGTGTTTTGATGTAAATTTCAAACTGGATACTGGAGCTGAAGTAAATATTTTGCCACTGTATGTTTTGAGTATGTTTAAAGTTAATCCAAAACTTAGTAAAACTAAAATATCTCTAACTACATATGGTAATTTTAATTTAAAGCCAAATGGTTCCCTTATAATTAATTGCTCTACTGATAAACTCAAAAATGTTCCTTTGCCTTTCTATGTAGTAAATGTAAAATCCAAACCAATATTAGGGTTAAGAGGTTGTAAGGAATTGAAAGAATTGATGCTATTGAATGTAGTATAAGTAAAAATGAGTTAATTAAGAAATATAAAGATGTATTTACTGGGGTAGGGGAATTTCCAAATGAACCATATCACATTACTTTAAAAGATAATGCTGTACCAGTAATTTACCCACCAAGACGGTTCCTCTGGCTTTGCAGCCAAAATTAAAAAGTACTCTAGATAGATTAGAAAAAGAAGGAATAGTGTCAAAAGTTAATAAGCGAACTGATTGGGTGCAAAGTTTAGTCATTGTAGAAAAACCCAATGGAAATTTAAGATTATGTTTAGACCTTAGAGATCTTAAAGTAATTAAAAGAGAACATTATCAAATTCCTTGTACAGATGATATCATTAGTAGATTAGAGGGCAAGAAAATATTTTCAGTTGTAGATTTGAAAGATGGTTTTTGGCATGTACCTTTAGATGAAGTTAGCTCTGAAATTTGTACATTTAATACACCTTTTGGAAGGTACAAATTCAACAAAATGCCATTTGGTATAGTTTCTGCACCTGAAGTATTTCAGAAGAGAAATCAAAAGCTTTTTGGAGATATTGAGGGAGTAGAGATTTATTTTGATGACATTATTGTTACAGGATGTGATGAGGATTCACATGATGCAATTATGTCTAGAGTTCTTAAAAGAGCCAAATTGTTAAATATAAAGTTTAATCTAGATAAACTACAATATAGGGTGTCTGAGGTAAAATATGTAGGTCAAATTATATCTAAATCAGGTATAAAACCTGATCCAGATCACATAAAAGCAATTGTTGAGATGCCAACACCAAAATCAAAAACTGAAGTTAGGAGATTGTTGGGCATGATGAATTTTCTTTCAAAATTTATACCCAATGTATCTAAAGTTACTGCTCCATTAAGAGAAATTATTCATGAAAATGTAGAATTTAATTGGGGAAAAGAACAAGAATTGTCCTTTGTAAACATTAAAGAATTGTTAGCTAAAGCTCCAATTTTAAAAGTTTTTAGTGTTAATGATGAAATAGTAATACAATGTGATAGTTCAAAAGATGGGCTAGGATCCTGTTTAATCCAAAAAGGTCAACCGGTATCATTTGTCTCACGCAGTTTAACAAACAGTGAGAAAAATTATGCACAGATTGAGAAAGAATTATTGGCAATTGTTTTCTCATTTGAGAAATACCATAATTTTGTATATGGATGTAAAGTTGTTGTACAGAGTGACCATAAGCCCTTAATGGTAATTGTTAAGAAACTTATGCATAAAATATCTTCTAGAATGCAAAGAATGATTTTAAAATTATTAAAGTATGATTTTGAAATAAATTATGTACCAGGTAATCAAATGTTTCTCGCTGATACTTTATCACGAGCATTTCCTGTTAGTGAAACTGTAAGGGATGATCCTGAAATGCTAAATATTGTGCATACTATTTCAAAACATTTACCCATGAGTGAAAAGAGACGTGTACAATTTAAAAAAGAAACTGAATTAGATCCAGAATTACAAATAGTTGTTAAATACATCAAAGAGGGTTAGCCTAAATCTTACAAAAATGTAGACAATAGTGTAAAAACATTATAAAATTAAAAATAACATTTATATTCAAGAAGGGTTGTTATTTAGCAATGAAAAACTAATTGTACCTTATAGTTTGAGAAAAGATATGCTACAACTAATTCATGAGGCTCACTTTGGGATAGAGAAATGCAAGAAAAGAGCTAGAGAAATAATGTATTGGCCAGGGATGAACTCTGACATAGAAACATTAGTATCACAATGTGTAATATATGAAAAATTTAAAAAAGCTAATAGTAAAGAACCATTAAAACCTCATACAGTTCCCTATAGACCCTTTGAAAAGATAGGAGTAGATATAATGGATTTGGGTAATACAAGTTATCTAGTTGTAATAGACTATTATTCAAAATGGATTGAAATTGCTGAACTTGTAAATAAGAGCGCAGATGAGGTAATAATAAAACTTAAAACAATTTTCTCTAGATTTTGTGTTCCAAATATTGTAGTATCAGATAATATACCATTTAATAATTATATTTATAAAAAGTTTGCAAATGATTGGGATTTTAATTATGCATTCATTAGTCCTCATTACTCCCCAAGTAATGGAATGGTTGAAAAAGAAGTAGGAATTTCTAAAAGCATTATGAAAAAGGCAAGGGAAGATAGACGAGATTATTTAGTAGGTTTAATGGAGTATAGAAACACCCCAATATCAGGTCTTGACCTATCTCCAGCTCAAATGATGTTTAACCGTAGATTAAAAACAAAATTACCAATCTCGAATAAATTGTTAAATGCTGAATTATTTAATAACATTCGAGAATAAAAAGGCAAAATGTTCAAAAGATACATTATGATAAAACTGCTCATCTATTACCTGAACTTGAGCCAGAAGATAATGTCAGAATACTAGATTTTAAAAACAAAACTTGGGAACCGGCTAAAATAGTTTCAAAGCATAAATTACATCCTAGGTCATATTTTGTTAAAAATCAGTCTAGCAATATTTTAAGACGTAATAGAAAACATATAAGAAAATCAAACACACCCTTTAATATAGAAACAGATCCTAATGACATAAGTACTTTCAATTCTGATTCAGAAGTAATTGTAAATCCTCAAAATATACAGAACTGTAAAGAGTCAGATTGTAATGTACAAAGAAGAAGTAACCGTGTTTGTAAACCACCATCTTATTTCAATGACTATGTTATGTGATTAATAACTTAAAGGGGGATGTCATGATAACTGTGTATTGTAACTATATATAATTGCTTGTGTTGTTGCTGTTGATAGATGACGTTGTCACCTCATGCTTAATAAAATAATTTAACGAAGAACTGTTTGATTGCTTCTGATGCAAATGTTCTGAAGAACATTCTGAAAACAACAAACATAACAAGTAGAAACTCCACTCTGAAGTTAGCTGCATTAAAACAAGTGATATAAAAAAATTTTTTAGTCAATTCCTACTTTAAATGGAGGAATATAAAGTATTTTATTAATGATTGAAAATTTGAAAAAGAAATATATATAGAGAGAGAGCAGTGGCGCACACAAGGGGGGGGGCCGGCCCCCCCCCCCCCAAAGCCCTTGAAATTTTTTTCCAATTGATTATAATTCTAAGTATATAGTACGTAAAATTTAATTAAGTATTTATTAATGATTAATTTTATTAATTAATGCTAATTATTTATTCAATAATTAGTTTTTTACTGTGTTTTGTTCCTGAAAATCGACAAAATCAAAAATAACATGATACAAGAATGGTGAACTTTCAACCCCGGACACCCCCTTGTAAAATTCCTGTGTGCGATACTGAGAGAGAGAGCTAATAGTAGGAATTGAAAAACATTTTAACACATCAAATTAGCCCACCATTTTGGATATATGTAGCTTAGTTAATGCTTTTTTTGGGGGGGAGGGGCTTTGCTTCAGTCATTTTCGAGCTGCCATTCCATTTATATGAATTGTGTAAAAAATGGATGTTGATATGCCATTACATTTTACAATTCAACTCGCCAAGCAATATCACTTCACTTGCATGCAATGGAAAAGATACAGAAGGAAGGGACATGGGTCCCTCACAAATTAATGGAAGAAAAGAAAAACCACAGAGTTGACATCTGCATGAATTTATAACTAGCATTTTTTCAACAAAGATAAATTTGACCAAACAAAAAAGCAGAGTTTTGATTTGCTTATCCAATAGTACTACATGCTTATATTTATTTTATAAAAATTGATATATTGTAAATTGACTTACATGTTTTCTTCAAGCATTTGTTACTTATTAACAGAACAAATACCAAGTAATCATGGAGTTGTCAGTGTTTCACATACATACATATTTCTTCTGACTTTTGCAATATATCCAAGAAATATGTCTGTGCTTGTGTTCTATTATTGCTAAAACCTTTAGTACTTTCCATTAGATGATTTTATCCTTTTAGAAACTTCCTTTCTGTAATCTAATCTTTTTTATATATTTTTTTATATTTAGAACAAGACATTTCTTACAAAGAAGAAAGGCATTTGCTAGTTGCAGAATATTTTAGTCTTCTGTTATTGCAAATCGCACACAAGGCTGTGATAAAAAGTATCTAATAGCCAAATCAGACAGATTCTGTTTTAGATTTGTTAAAATACTTTTCAACATAACTATATAAAACATCTAATTCAACTTAAGACTTAAATAATCATATAAATCCTACTCTGCAAAAATAAATAAATAATAATAATAATAGGCATTTATCTCAAGTGTATTATGCAAGAATATAATGTATCTTGCAATTACATACTTAGAAAAAACTTCATTCATAAATTTTGTATACCATAACAAAATGAAAAGGGTGCTTGGACATTTTTTGAATAAATTCAAAGCTGTTTTTTCATTATTAAACTATAAAGATTAACATTTTAAATGTTCAGTCTAATAACCTTGTTTCCAGACTATCAATCTGCAACATGCTTTCCATGATAAAAGAGGCTGAAGGTATTTGATTACCATTCTTCTCTCATTACTTTCCAGAGTATCAATCAAGCTTAGAAAGAGTTCTTTTCTGCAGATGGAAAGTACCAATGGTGAAACATCTGGAACTTTTCAAAAATGAATCTCATTGTGGATTGATGTAATAATTTTTTAAGGGTATGGCTCAACCGTAATACATTTCATTCCTTGAAAATCTTTGAGGAGAAAAAATGAAATTTCTTCAACACATTTTGGATGTAAAACGTTCTCCTGATAGCATGAGTTGATTTTAACATTGTTTTCTACTCTACTTGTGATTAATATTTCACCGTGAGAGAAGCAGCAACATAAAGCTTTTAATGAAAATATCTTTGGATCCATGGAACCAAGTTTGACACCCTTTTCTCCATATTTTTGGTAGTAAATATGTTAAGTTTTATAGCAGTAATTTCTATAAACCCCTTACAATAAGCATCACCAAGTGAAACAATTCATTTTCTGCTAAATAATTTTCATACATAGTTCTAATAAATGTATTGTCTTGCCACATGTCTTCGAAAAAGAATACACTTTGCTTTTTAAACTGTAAATCTTAATTTATCATTTTATTTATTGTAACTACACATACTTGCAAAAAAACTTCTGTTGTGATGGATTTTCTCTTGTTGCCATTGAGCTAGCATTCAAAACCATATGTGCTATTTTTTAGGTATTTATTTGGAGTCTCCTTTCATGTAGAAGCTACAGATGACAACTTTTTTCCTTACTAATCATTAATATTGTTAATTTTGCACTTATACATTTTATGTCATGTATTTTACAATGCTCTTTAATAATGGAAGTTTAAATATTAATAAGAATGATCCTAATGAAAAAATACAAAAATGAATCTTTTGATTCAGAGCTTGTTCATGTTTGACATTTTGAAAGAAAAATAAATTTGGAAATATCAGAAAATATTAATAAGTTGTTGCCAAAAGTTTTTCCTCTTAAATTCTTACATTTTAAAATCTCATATCAGAAAGCTCTTAAATTGTATAAACACCTTCTGTACAAGCAATTCAGTTATGTGGCAAGAAACAAAATATTTTTGTATATATCAATGTAACATGTATAGACATTTTAAAAACAGAAAGTAACTTGTAAAGTAGGCGATTGTTTATTATTAAAAAGAGAAAGAAATTATTATAAAAATTATTTTACATTATTCTCAATGGTTATTTATTATTAAGTATAAGATTAGATAAAAATTAAGAAAGACATAAAAATGCAGTTCATTCAAAACAATGTTTTTCTTTATTATTAAAAATTTTTTTTGTAATACCTGGAAATGTTTAAGTTTATTATTTTTAAAATTTACTAATACAATTTTGCATTATAACAACAATTGACTCTTATGAACATTGCTTACTTAAAACAATTCTAAAATAGATCAAATTTAAAAATTGGCTCTCTATGAATTTTTGTTTAAAATTTGTTTTTAATTGATTATTTATTAATGTTACACCTTGAAGCTACATAAGGACTTGGTGAAGGACCTTGTAACTTTAAATCGTAGGCAAATGATAAAGATGACACCTGAGCTGCACTCCACCTCTCAAACTTCCATACCACACTCTAACATGAGAACATTGAGACTTGATAGATTTAATGTGCATCAGCCCCTCTACATGACAGGTAAAATTGTTTTCAAATTCCATTTCCATTAAAAGAAAAGAAAACAATAATAACTTACAAAAATGTAATACTGTTAGGAACTGTGTATTACATATAATTATTGAAATATCTTACCTTTGATCGCTTTTTTTCTTTAGTTTTACAGATTCTTCCATGGTTATCTATTTTTTCTTCTGATGGCCTATAAGCAGAATTTTATATTATGCAGCTTTGTTTTATGGAAGTTTTTTTTTTTTAATTCAAAAAGAATATTCAATCTAATCAGTTAATGCAAACATTAAAAAAAATTAGTTTTATCTATGTTTGAAAAAAAGGATGAATTCATTGATTGGTTATGAATGCCACAGTCTAAAGCAAGATGATGGCTGTTGGCAATGCACCTTAGATAATTTTGAACTATGATTAGATTTTGAAGACACCTTACTGGCACCCCACTGTCCAAACTTCTACACCTTTTACAAATGTAAGCTTCAACAGGTTTAATATGCATCAGGCACTCTGTACAGCGAGTTTTTATAGTGATTTGGAGAACCACAATTATATTCAACAGAAGTAACATCAACTATGAATTTGTGGACATGACCACTTAAATAGCATGGCCTGTAAAATGTCAGAGAAAATGCTTTAGAACAGTCTAGTATAAAGGGATTTATTTCACCACTTTGATGAATGACAATTTTACTTATAATCAATTTTTAGATGAATTTATGAATGCTTCATCAATATTTTCATTTTTATAGTCACTGCTCCATATTGTTGACATTAAGAACCAATAAAAATATTATTTTAATTAAATTTAAAAACAAAAAAGGCAAAATATTTATAAAAATTAAATTCAATATAAAATAAATTTTTAATGGGAGATTTTACATTGAAGTTACTGCAATTTTTAAAATACAATCAAAAAAAGAGTATTACCGTATTTTCCTGTATATAATCCGCGGATTATGTGTTTAAAAAGTTTCAAATTTCGTTGTGCGTATTATCTACGCCGCAGATTATCTGAGAAAAAACATTCTGGATCAGAAAAGCTAACAATAAAGTTTTGAAAGAAATGATGTTTATGTTTTATAAAATAAACAATAGATGGCCCTTTCAAGACTGGGCTGATATATTTCAGCCATAGCTAGTTTTGTCCAATTACATTCAAAAACGAATTAAGTTCCTCAGAAGGAAAAAACAGTTACTAGTCACTGGCGCGATTTCCAATTTTCTCTTGACTAGAACTATTATGTCCTTTGAAAGTTTTCATCATGTTGAAGGGAAAGTGTGTAAGTTACACTGCAAACTTCAAGTTAAAAGCTATAGAGAAGGCTACTGAAATCGGGAAGCTGCAAGGTTTTTCAACATTGACAAATCGAATATTCGTTTGTGGAGAAAAAACAAGACCAACTTCGAAAATTGTGATCGACGTTAAAGAGCCGATCGTCATGGAAAACCTCACTGGCCAGAATTAGAGGAATAAATAAATCAATGGATTTTAAAAGAAAGGGACAGTGGGAAAGCAGTCTCTACCTTAATTTTTTTGCTGTTAACTTGCTAAATTAAAAAAAAAAGTAAAGAAAAGAAAGATTTTTTCCGCGTGTAATGTTTTGTTTAACAACTCAAAACATAGATAGCAGTGGCAAAGAATTTTTTTGTTTTATTGAGATTATCGTAAAAAAATATTATCATACATATTTAAAAAGACGTTTCATAATAAATTTTGTTTTCTGTACAATTTCCACTTCTATTTTTAATTATATTGTGTATTATTCGCCGTAAAAACTGCCACGGATTATACAATGTTTTTTTCTTACTTGAAAAAAGGCTTTGCGGATTACGTACAGGAAAATACAGCAGTTAGATAAATGTCATTTTTGCTAAGAAATTTTGAGTAAAATCGAATTCTATGAAATACTTTTTTTTTAAAAAATCCAGTTTTTTATTTTAAGAAATTAAAATATTGCTTTTGCTGAAAAAAAATTAACTATAGAATTTATGAATATTACAATAAAAACATGATTAAAAAAATCTTTAGATAAAAAATTGTTTTACTTTAATAAAACTACTTAAGTGGAGCATTAAAATCATATACTTATTAATTATACAAAATATTGACATAGATAAATTAAAAGTATAAAACTTGACTTTTTTTATAATTATAAAATAATTTTTTAAAATATTTATCATAGTACATGTTATACAGCTTAAACTAAGCTATACTATTTCCTTCTGATTAATTGCAATAGAATCCAAAGAGGAAAATTCCATCCCATACCAATAATTTGAAAAGTTCTCCAACAATGGAAGTTTTTCAGAATCCTTTTCAGAAGTCCTTTTACTATTTAAACCACCTGGTGACTTTTTAGAGTCATTAATGCTTGCAAAATATTTCTAAAAAAATAATACAGTAATAAAGATTAAAAAATATATATTCTTATAGAATAATTATTTGCTTTTTGATTTAAGAACTTAAAAATATCAAAGGTAATTTATAAATTATATTTAAAACTTGGCTTTTTTCAGCTGTTACATACTAAATTATGAAATTATATGATAAAAAAATTAAGCAACATGCAATTCTTTAAAGTACTTATAAATAAATATAAAAAGAAATATCGTTTTATAATGAGAGTGAAATCTTTAATTCTTCAATCAACTTTTCCTTTTATGCTACTCTTCAATATCAAAAACAAATAATGTAAAAAAAAAATTCAGTCAATTCCTACTTAGGTCAACAAAGAAAAATTTTATTTTAGTTACTTTTTTATTAAATAACTACAATTAATATAAATATGTATGTGTACATATGACAGGATCACAATATTAAGTGGCAAAAAAGAAAGCGATTTTCCTTGCAATTTTCCATTTTCCTTCCTATATAGGGTGTTGAACCATTTTTTTTTTTTGTTTGTTACTATATATTCATTAATTAAATTTCATTTTTCTAATAAAATAGTATAGTAAAACAGAAATCCCATTCTCAGAAATTAGGTCATCCCAGGTGGCATTCGAAACCACCACCTTTGGATTAGAAGTCCAACACACTATCCATTGCACTACAGGGACACAGCGTGCAATTTTCTTTTTAGAATATGGTGTTGGACTATTATTTTTGTTTGCTACTACTTATTAATTAATGAATTAATATTTGAAAAAACTGTATTCATATTAAGTGTTATCTACTACAAGTTTTAAAAAATGTATTTGAACTTGAGTGGATGAATAAAATGTATTTTATTAATGATTAAAAATTTGAACAAGATATATATACATATTTATAAATATATATAGTGAGAGTGAACTAATAGAAGAAATTGCAAAAAAAAAAAGGTTTAAGATATTTTACAGCATATTAAGCATAATAAATAAAGCTTTTACACATATCAAATATTTTAAGAATATATATAATTTAAATTTAACAGAAACAATGCCACTAAAATTATTTCAAAATTACAATAAATTACTATGTATGTATAAAAATAGGTAAGAAAAAATATGTTTCTAAATTTTATTCACAGCAATTGGTGATGCATTACGTCTATATAAATAAAAATAAATGTTTATGTGTCTGTCACTTTTGCCTTCATAAATCATTCATCCAATTGCGATGAAACTTTGGGGAATAGTTGGGACGCATGCCCGCGAAGGTTTCTGAGTTAGTGAAATTGACCCCTAAGGGGCATTAGAAATATATATTCCTGTTTTTTAACTATTAGACTTACAAACTTGAAATTTGTTTGGCATGTTCCTTTCAAACATGAGGTCTGAGGTCTATATCTTGAAGGGGGTTTTACAAAAATTGAGCCCCAAGAGGTGTCACAAGGGCTTAAAGATAAATATTCCCATTTTTTAACTATTAGGCCTAATTGCTAGAAATTTAGTAGGCCCATTTCTTTCATGGAATAGAGATCCACTACAAAAAGTGTTTTGAGAATTGGATCCAAAAGGTCATTGGGAAGGCCAAAGGAGCGTTTGAGATAAATATTAGAATTTTTGAACTTTTAGATGTCCAGACTTAAAATTCTGTTGGCATGTTTTTTGAATATACATTCGCTAAAACTGGATTTTACAGAAATTGACACCTAC
>BMAV01006169.1:65898-114801 GCA_019973955.1 Trichonephila inaurata madagascariensis | reverse complement strand
GGGGTTATTTATACAAAAATTTTCATTATTGAGCTACTACTTATCTTAATAAAATTTAGTATGCATATTACTTTTGTTGAATGGAAATTAGCTAAGAAAAGAGAGATTTTATGGAAATTGATTACTATGGGGTAAGAGGGAATCTTTTACAGCGTTTTGATAACAAAAATATTCGTTTTCGAACTATTAGACCTACAATAATTAAATTTGGTATGTATGTCTCTGTTGTTGAATTGAACAGGTTTTTTTTAAATCACACCTGCAAATGTCCTCTCGGACATAAGGTGTCTTGCAGTACAGTATAAAGCAGATGTTGCACTATAGCAGGAGGGAGAACTCCACAATTGTCTTGTGCAAGAACATGAAGTAGAGAGGGGAAATCGAATACATGCTCACTAGTCACTGGCATTGATTTACTGAGAGAGCAGAGTGGTGAATCAATCAGGCCAATCTTAAACAGATGGGCCAGCAGGTAATCATGTCACATGATGACTAAAACATGCCACTCCCTCCACCCTAGGTAGGACAGAAAGTTGAACATGTCTTTGGCCACTGAGCAGACAAGACCAAAATTTAGCAACAGCTAGCTCGGTAAGAGTGGATCTTCTTTTCTGACAAAATTTGTCCTGAGAAGTCGCTTAGCATTTCGAAGATGAATTGGTAAGGCAAGGTGGATACAGCTTCAAAGCTTCTTTGGCCAACTTGTCGGTTTGTTCATTTCCATGAATGCCACAATGGGATGGGATCCATTGAAGGATGACCTCTCTTCTGGTGCTAAGAAATGAGTCAATAAGTTGTTTGCACTTGAACTCAAGTTCTGATGGGAAAGGATTGTAGCTAGTTGCGATCTTAATTGCGGCTTGAGAATCTATGAATATTACAATATTTTGGCCAGGAGTAGCACTAATAGCCATAAATATTGCAAAAAACTCACCATCAAAATTGTCTGACCAGGCTCTAAGAGATTCTTTGAGATTAAAAGAGTTGGAGAAAACACCATCTCCAGCCCTACCAAAGGAAGCTGTGCCAAAGCCATCAGTAAATACACGTAGCCAGTCTTGATCTGGATATATTTAATGGATAGAAGCCAGGACTGAAGACCTTAACTCAGCCAGGGGAGAATTATGCTTACGAGCAGGCAGGACCAAATCCATTATAGCAGAAGCATATCTCAAATGACCTGCGAAGGTAGTCGGTTTAAAGATGGGAAGTCTGTTATCGGAAACACCAGAAACATTTGCAAGTCTCTGGAACTCAAACAAGCATGTTGAAATTTAATCTTGTTTGGGAAGGTCAGAAATGCTCCTTTCTCAATAATCACTCAACAAGAGAATTGACATCTTTCACATGACCAGAAATTTCAGTCTGCAGTTACATAGCTGTGATAGGGGTCGAGATGGCTGCACCAGTGATAAATCGTAAGTGCTTTATTTTTAACAACGTCCAACTTTGATAATGCATTATCAGAAGCAGTAACAAGAAGCTCAGAGCCATAATCCTAGTAGGTCTAATGTAAGATGTAAAAGTGGAAGTCAAAACACTTTGGGGTGATCCCCACTTCACACCAGTAATTCTTTTTAACAGAGATAGCCTACTTGTAGCATTCTTGACCACTTTAGCAATATGTTTAGTCCAAGTTAGTCTGGCATCCAGGGATATCCCGAGGTAAGTAGCACAGTCAGTTTTGAATTGATTTATTGACTGATTAATTGAATATTAATGTAGCACTGTTCAGCTACACAAGGGCTTTTGGCGACGGACCACGTAATTTTGAACCATGGTCAAGTGATGTGGACAACACCTGAGCAGGCACCTCTTCTCCTAACTACCACACTGCACCAACGGGAGGACGTTTCAGCTCTCGACTGATTTAAAGTGCATCGCTGCCCTACACGGCGGGTCTTTAGTGGTACTGGGCTCGAACTCGTGACAAGACAAACCACGATTCGATACCTATACCACTCGGCTACTGCAGCCACACAGTTGGTCCTGAATAGAGCATCGTAAACCAAGGTTTATGTTGTGCTTTTTTGTACTTAGGGTGAAAAGTTCAAAATATGTCTTATCAGGGTTTACCTTATCCTTTTCAGGGACCAGCTCGCCAAGGCCTCCAGTGCCAAATTCAGGATACTTTTCAATTTAGTGAACAAGTTTGTAGAAGGGGTCTTACAGAAATCGACTCTCAAAAGTGGTTACAGGAGCTTATCGATAAAAAAATTCTGCTTTTGATCTATTACATTTAGATTTGAAATTTGGCAAGCATGTTTATTTTATTGAGTAGAGATCCACTAAAAATGGATTCTGCGGAAATCTACTTGGAAGGGGGTTATGAGAGAGTAAAAGATAATTCTACTTCAATTTTAGAAATTATTTGAAAATTTTGTCCTTTTTAAATCAAGAATTATAAGAATATTTTTCAATACAATGGAATTCTTAATGCTAAGATATCAGTAATGTGTATATATATGAACAGTATATATTCATATAACATCATGAAATACCCAGCGAAGAAGGCGGGTAATGGCTATTTTACGTTTAAAGAAATATGGATATTTAAGCATTAATCTCATGCCAGTAATTTATCACATTTGTTGAAATTCCTATAAAGTTAACACACAAATACCAAAATATGCTTGAGCATAATCTTTTTATACCTCAATTCTAAAATCAATAATCAGTAATATTCCTTCAAACACATTTTAAATCAACAAACTTTATATAAAATTAATGCTTACTTTTCTTTTTTTTAAATGCGTAGAATCTTTAACAGAAGTTAATTCAGCTTTTTCCTTTCCTACAGAAACATAACCCTTTTTAAAATTTGAATGCTTCATTATTTCATCAAAATTTTTTTCAATCATAACATTATCATGCTGTATGTTGTCTAGAATAAAAACAGCTTAATTAAAAGAATAATTTTTGAAAAATGGAAAATTTTGATAATGTTCACATCAAAATTTAAGGAAAGATCAAGTTAAAGTTAAAATAAAGATAAAAAATTTTTTGTATAGTTTAAATATTTTTAAGGAGAACCTAAGATGGAATTTTATTTTAAACCTAAATTAGCTATAACTATAAAACAAAAATACTACTCTAATTTTTTTAAAAATTTTATTAGTTAAATTTAATTTTCTTTAGTTAATATACTTCAAGTGAAACTACTCTTTCAAGGAAATTGAAGAATTTGCAAAGCAAAATACTTCTTTTAAGCTTTTTTTTTTAATGCTTTTTAATACCATAAAAAAAATTTCAATAAAAAATATATATATATTACCATATTGTATGTCTTTTGGAGAGTTCGAATCCCCAGATAAACTCTGAAAAAATATATTTATTTATTCCCAATTATTAAAAATAAAAGCTAAAAAGAGAAAAAAAATTCTTGGAACAAACAAACAAGTGTAAGAAGTAATTGAATGATATCTCTAAAAATAATATTAAGCACTCAAATAAATTGCAGTAATGATTTGACTGACAATGCACAGAAATACCACTCTCATATAAAAATGTAATTTTTTTACTTTTGTCAAAGTTTAGAGTAAAAGCAAAAATAATACTTAAAAGGTTAATAATACTTTTGTGATTTCTAAATGGTCAGAATATTTTTAAGACAAAACCCATTTAAGATTTTTAATTTTACATAAGCTCTCTAAACTATTGAAATATTCCCACTTATCATTATATTTAGTAATGAAAAGCTTAAAATAGTTCAAATACAATCTTGCATTACCTGCCAACAATTAAACAAAAAATTTACCTCCAGAAATCGTTGCATGTGCAATCTTTTCCCACTTATTTCATTATTCAAAGAGGTTACTGCAAATTAAAAACATACCTTCTTAAGTAGTGAACAGTACAATTACCAAATGTATTATTATAAATAATCAAATTTAAGTTTTAAAAATGTATCAAAAATAACATTTACTTACAATTTTCTTCAGATAACATATCTTTTTCAGGAATAAAATTATCACATTCAACATTCTTCTTTCTGTATGATACATTGTATCCGTTACTTTTATTTATTATTGGTGAATCTTTTAATCGAGTTTCTATTGCAATAGGAACATTTGGGGAATAATTATTCGATACTTTAGAAAAATGACTCGTTATCTTATTGCTAGAATTGCTACCAGTCAATAAAGATTTATTGTCAGCATAAGCATTACAGCTTATTTCAGAATTTGTTATGGTATCTAAACTTATATGGTGAGCAGCAATATCATTCCTCTTCACTTTTTTAAATCTTTTATTAAAAGTAGGAAAGTCATTGGATTTCCTTTTCTTAGTTGAACTAGATAATGATAATTGCTCAGATACCCTTTCAATATGTAGATCCTCATTACTAATAATTTTCTTGGGATTAGAAAGTTTGGGACTTCCTGATTTAACTTTATTAGAAATGGCTTGCTTCAACTGACCTTTATTCATATTTACTGCAACTGTAAAATTGGGATTCAGATTATCATTTGCAATTTCAATTTGTTTCATAGCCTCACTAGTAAAGTAGTCATTATCTTCTACATCTTGAATATCCCATTCTTCCTCGGTATTGTGATTTGAAGTTTTGTGTATTCTTGCCTTAATATTAGAATATACTTGATTGTTATTATTATCTTCAATATTGGACTTTTCTTCACAATCATGGACTCCAAGAGTATCCAACACGTTTTCAGTGATTCTCGGATTGTCTCGATTGAAATATGAAGCACTTTTATAATTTGATTTTCTTTCAATTAACAATTCATAATTTTCTAAATCAGATAACGTGTTCTTTGATTTCAGTTCTGGTAACAAAGACACTATGTTTTGCTTTTTCTTAGATCTACTGACTGTATTTCTGGATTTATATGTCCTCTAAAAATAAAATTATAAATAAATATATAATACACATGTATGTTTGTAAACAAATATGAAGTCTGACTATTAAAAAATAAGACTGGCTTTATAATTTCCTTTAAATGCAAAAATCAAATAACAGCCCAAGGATAGTGATTTTAAACATGTCGGAACCTGAAGAGCACAAATCTCATTATCGAACCTTCAGAATTTCACCAGTCACGATTAATAATCTATTAAAATGTTCAGTTCTAAAAAATTAACTAAAGGTCATGAGGAGATGAAAGATGATATATATGCTCTGGGCAGCTAGAAAATTCAAGAACTAACAAAAATGGAGGATTAGCCAAATTGTTAGAGCAAGTGATTGACTGAATGTCAGAATAATATATTTTAAGCCACCAACATTGACAAAGACACTATAAGGAAAATTTTGCAAGATCTCAACATGCTGGTTTGCACATATTTCTGTTTTAAGCAGTTTTGGGTTAAAAATGGATAGTAGCACTGAAACATCTTTAATATTCTCTTGATTAGCAACTTATGATTTTTTTTTTTTTATTAAGAAAATGTAGCAAATATTGAAACAGTTATCAGAACATGAACTGAAATATGTTTTTGACCTCTAGAAAATATGAATGGTTTGATACATGTATGTCAATGGGGAATACATTGGAGGAAATAAACCATAGGTTTATTCAAATTTTTAAAGAATATATCCTTTTTTTAGCCAGGTTCATTCCTTTATAGACAGACCTCATATATACAGATTTATATATTCTGAAACAAATTATGATAACATATACTTCCAAATTCAAAAATTCATTTAACAATAACTTTTATATAAAGTTGCAATACATTAATCTGATAAAATAATATAGTTGATATAAAATTATATATAATTCCAATTATTATATTCAATATATAAGATTATTACTTGTCTGGAATGTGAATCCTTTGTTTCTTGTTTATTCTTCCTATAAAAAAATATTCATATTGTCTTCAATAAAAAATAAAACATTTTATAATAATTGGTTATAATATTTAAATGAAAAGCTATTTTATCCCTTTCAGGGGAATAGGGTTCATAGTGAAACTTATTCATGGTGAGTCTTATTCATGCATAAAAATCAGAGCAATTTTAAAAAAATTAGTGCGAAAGTGACTTTCTTTTGCTTCTATAAATGTGATTTATCACATTTAGAATTAACAAATCCTGTCAAGTCTAATTTTTGGTGACTATGAAATCAATGCCCCTGAAAGGATTAAGGGGGGGAAAAGTACACCAAATAAAGATTTTTTTCTCCTACCAAAATACTGGAAATGTTTAAATATTTCAAAAAATACTTTTGTGTTATGGAAATAAGTATTACCTACAGTTTATTACTAGAAAATAAAATTATTTTTTGATATTGTTTAATTTCTTTTCCCTAGATGGATGTAAACAAGTTAGGGATCAGAGGATACGTTTTTACAATTTTCAATTAGAAATACTCTTAATTAAGCATCCACAATTAAAATACATTGTGAAATATGTAATGCACAAATTTTTAAGGACATAACATGCAATTAAATAGTGAAAAATCATCATTTGTTACATCTACCCGGATAGAAGCTTCTAAATACATATGAAAGAAAGATACATATTGTTTTGAACATATCTAAAAAAGAAGTCAATAGTAACAAGAGAAAATAAAACTAAACAGAAATTAATTACAAATATATGTAGCAACAATACATAAAATAATAAACTAAGATTTACAGCTTAACCTCTTCAAGACGGGTGAATCATATATTGGAATCTGGACAGGTGGTGCATATGTGCATTTTAAGCTGAAATAACTTTTAATAGCCACTAGATGGCACCCTATATCCATAATATTTTAACTGAACATATAGTTTCAGTAGCCTGACCTTCAGTTTATTCATATTCTGCCTATGTTAGGTATTTTGCTTGTCAACTGTTGCGGAGGAGGAGGAAATCGGAATGTAAACAAACAGAGCTTGGCTCGTTGATTTCCCAACTTGATACAAAACATTCGCATTTCTAATAACTCTCTGAATACTTTATTTTCTTTTTCTCTACAGCATGGTGTGTTTTAGCATAAGTTCTGTTACAGTTTTCAATGCTTTCCAATATATTTCGCTCATTTCTTTCCTTATTTCGAAAATCTTGACTTCAGATTATTATTTGATTATTTTAAAAGTAATTATCCTGCCCTTAATATGAACAAAAAGGTTTAAAAAAATCCAAAGAAAGTGCATAGTTTGTTCACAAACTGTGCTTAAATAAAATAAAAACACAAACATTTTATGTCTGCAAATCATCCAATGTAGGACTTTGTGTTTCTCCATGCTTTAAGATTTTCTACATTTGATCTTCATTTCAATTTAGTTATTCCTTTTTGTAAATAGTCTTTGTCATACTTTTTTTATTAATTTGAAAATTTATTAATGTGTTTTGTCAATTAAAAGCTCAGAAAAATTTGAATAGCGCATTTCTAAACTATTTTTCAAGGTAAAATTTTTATATATTTTCATGCAAATTAAAGGAGACATTATTACATTCTAGTTTTAATGTAAATTACAGCTAAAATAATAATCTAAAATGGTATCAAAAATTGCAATGTTAGGACTCAAACTTTATTATTTATTTTCTGAAGTTAGGCTTAGCACCCCCCCTCCCCCATCCTCTAGTACAATTTCTTCCGCTTCCGCCGCCCCCCCCAGGGGCTCACCTTCTTTAGGTGGGTACGGGTGTCACAATCCCGAGGTACCCTCTCTAGTGATCTTTTACTTTTCCCAAGGGGTTTACTATCTTTGGTAAACACGGGTGTCACGACTCCGGGGTACCCCAGTGATCCTTCTCTATTTTCGACCCTCCATCTTGTCATTCAATTTTTCCTTTTCTTCTTTTCCCATCCAGACCACAGACCTATGAATGTTTGGCGCAGTATAACCAAACTGGCTCTTGCGCCATAAAACACCAAACTCAACTCCGCTTCCGCCCCATCCCAAGGGAGCATCTTCAGCAAAGGTGGCCTGTTTTGAAGAGGTTAATAAGCAAAATGCTCTTGTGTCTTTTCCCAAGATATGTGACTTGACAATACCATTTTGAACAGACATGTATGAAAATCATTTAGCAGAAGATGATAGGAAACGTACTGCTTCCCTTGATAAAGAATGAGTTTAAATAAATTTAACCTATTTATAATCAAAAATACGGAGAAAAAGATGTCCAAAGGCTGATTCTGTGAATACAAGAAATGTTCAGTAAAGGCTTAATGTTGTTGCTTCTCTCATAATGATATTAATAACAAGTGGAAAACTATCTTAACATCAACTCATACTACCAGGAGAATGTTTAACATCCAATATTTATAGAACAAATTTCAGTTTTTTTCTCCCAACAATTTTTAAACAAAATGCACCAAAAATAAGTCACCAGAAATACTTCAAAAAATAAAACAACACTTTTCACAAATTGATGTGTAGGTATTTTATATAAATATTTTGAACACATTTCAGAAAAATCCCATGGCATTTCCCCTATAAAGTAATGTGCCTTTGATCTATAAAAGAGCTCTTTCTAAGTATAATTTCATCACAACTAATGGACTCTGGAAAGTAGTAAAAAGGAACCAAACGGAAATTTACAAAACACACTTTTCTATCATGGGAAACACGGTGTAGTTTTATAATTCAGAATTAATATGATAAAGAACATTTTAAAAATTGAAATTTTACATTTAAAACATTAAAATGTGTAAACCTTTATGCATTAAGATTTATTGGACAGTATTCAGATACTGAGCATGTAGTAAATAGATAAAAGAAAAGTATTTCTTGATAAAAATTCGAAATGTAAGCAAAAAATATATCTCATAAACTCTTAATCTTGTACAAATTCACAATGTGTGCTCAGATACCCCCCTCTACACTAGTCAACTACTATTGAAAAATTCATGGCAAAAAAGTAAAATACAAAAAAATGATAGCCAAATTTTGTGTTTGCTTACAAGAGAGAGGTAATTAACTAAGTTAAAACTTAATTAAATTTTTTAAATAATTTTACTTACCGGTTAGAATAAATTTTTTTTGGTGTCTCAAATAAATATGATCGCTTTTGTCCAAACCAACTAACCTCACTACTTCCAGTCTCTGTATCAGTTGTGAAGACAGACTTTCTCAATCTAGGTTTCTTTGAAGGAGTCAAGATATTTTCTTCTGACTTTTTCAATCTAGGTTTCTTTGCTGTTTTTGTAGGAGTCAAGATATTTTCTTCTGACTTTCTCAATCTAGGACTCTTTTCTGTGTTTGTAGGAGTCAAGATATAGTCTTCTGACTGTCTTAATCTGGATTTCTTTGCTGTCTTTGTAGGACTCGAGATATTTTCTTCGATTTTATGAAAACTAGGTTTGCAAAAAAATTCATATTAAAATATGGCAGTTTTAATATGAAATTAATAAAATTAATATAATATACTACAAAAATAAATTTGGCTTAAGTAAGATATTGATTTGGCTTGTAAAATATAGATTAAATTAGAAGAAATGAAATTTTAAATTTGAAGTAACATTTTATCAAGCATTATCTTTAAAAATTGTTTCTAAATGCATGCACACACTAATGTGAAAAACCTAAGCAACAAAACCATTTTTCAGCATATAGCCATGAAATTTGAAAAAAAGGAAAGGGGGTTGTGATCTACACTACTCAATAGAAAGGTGATATATGCAAATATCAGGAGCATGACATCAGATGTGATATGAAAGCATGCAGTGCAAGGTAACTTAAAAGAGGTAGGAAAGGCACACATTTCTAGACATATGCTATAAGTGAAAACAAGTTCATATGTGCAATATGGCTAATAAGAAACTACCAGGATGCCTTTACACAAAGTGAGTGTTGACAAATTATTTAGAACTGCAGTTTTGAATCATGAGCATAGAAAGCTTTCCAAATGACAGGTACAGCTGTAAAAAAAGGTTGGTGATCATTAGAAAAGGAAAAGAATGACAACTAATAATTTATATATCACATTGAAGGTTAAATGAAACTGAAACAACATAGCTTTGCAGTTGTGTACAGTAATTGGATAAGCGCCCTGCTTTGTTGCCACCAGATACCATCATAAAGGTGGTCTATTCACCTACTGCTCTGAACAATGCATACAACTGACAGCAGCACATTGCAGCATTGTTTACACATTTGTAGCAAATACAAAAACTGGACATCTCATTGATTGAGTCATGGACTCTTAAGAAGTAAAAAGGTCAATCAGACAAACGATTCTTGGCATTGCTTTACATGGAAAGAGGTAGGGACATGTTTTTATCCAGTAACATTAGAGAAACAGATTGATGGGGAATAAGGTTCTGAAACGTTTGTATGAGGCATTATAATAAACAAAGAGAGAGAGAGCTTCCCCATTTTAAACAGATGACATCCTTGTGATGAAGTTGTTCTTACCCACATTGACTTGTTTGAGAGTTGTCATTGCTCCAGACTTTAAAAACAACATCACATAGACACACAAGTTTATGTTGTTTAAAGACTTTTAGAAAAGTGATGATAACTACAGAATAGAATAGATAACATGTTCCCTTGATTTAAATCCCAATGACCATAAGTGGAATGCCTTGAAGACACAAAGCATTACAAAAATATTCAACAGCAAGAACAAAGGCTACATTGAGAAATGGCAACTCTAGTTTCAAGAACTGTTCAATAATCTGGTGTTTTGTATAAACAGTCAGTTTTATGCAACTACTGCAGTTAAAGAATTTCTAAGGGACTTAGGATCTTTGTACTCCCACTTGGCAAAACAGTCAATAAAACTTCTCTACTTCATTCTAAGCCAAATGCTCTCTATTTATTTTGTTTGTGTTCGTTGTTGCAATGATTTTTTCATCCTTTAAGTACTGCTTTGTACCTTTGAAGTAAGAATTTTATTTAATATTTTATGGGCTTTGGCAAAATCACTAAAATGTTTTTTTGCCCTTGAACAAAAATAATACTTCACAACTAACATTTTTACAGCAATTTAAAATCCAAAATAAATATACTAAATAGATATAAGACTTATTTCAAAATATAAATACATTTAATAATATATTTGATATAGACACTAAATAAAATGCGTAAAAAAAATTTTTTTTAATATAAAATAAAAATATAGTTTTAGTATGAACTACTTTTCCTTTCAACCATTTCAGGATGAACGACGCAAATGCTTGCGTACCGCCAGGGCCAGAGGTTTACGTTGCGAGTGTCACTCACAGACCTGAGGGTTTTGTGTAGTTAAGCCTAAATCCATAAAAATACCAAAATATAAACTCGTTGTTCAATATTTTTCTGTATATTATACGAAGGGCATATGCTTTATATATTTCGTATTAATATATTTTATTTACTTCAGCCACTTTATGTTTAAGTACAAGTTTTTAAACATTTTATTGTGAGCATTTGTAAAAGTCGACCTTGTAAAAAGGAAAGGAAAAAAAAAGGAAAATTTTGTCTACCAGATCTAATTATCCATTAAAAAGTACACTGTAAACCCAAAACAAATGTTTTAGTGAAAATAAATCTCTCATCTTCACTCTAAACAAGAACCACATGTTCATTTCAAAAGCAGTTGTAAAACACTCAATTTGAAAACATTCCCTTCCCCATATGTCTATAAAACAAAAACCACGTGTATGTGAGTAATATTTCTCTCATTTCAAGTAGAAGGTCAGATCTCCATGTATCTCAAATCTTATGGACATGGAATGCCATCTATTGCTAAAAAACTGAGCTTACAAAACATTCCATGTGCCTGGTTCACCGATGAGTCATTCGGCCTATGGAGAAGAAACATGCTGGCTCACCCTGAGTCATTCAGCCTCTGATGGTGTTTCGTGCTGGCTCACATTTGGGACGTTTGTTCCAAAGGGGTTAATTTAATTTTAAAAATACCATTATTAAGAATGTTGTTACAAATTTTATGTAATGAATGCTTAAAATAGTGTAAATAATTTATATCTGGATGTGTAATATGTTAATAATACTTTCTGTTGTATTAATTTCCTATTAAAATTATAATACTTGTAAGCAACACTGTTCCTTACATTATAATGGCGACTCAATGGAAACTTGGCGAAACGTTAGCGATAGAGCCATGTTGCCATCATTTTTAGTGACCATATGGATGCTTCTAGAAATTCCTGGAGAAATCTACTAATATCAAGATCTGTGACATAAGCAGATTTTTTTAGAAAATTCTGTGCAGATCATAAATAGGGAGTTGCTCGCCGAAACCGAGTTAGTATTATTTTGACCGTTGAAAAGTCGACCAGCAATTAGTTATAACTTCAGCTGGTTGAATAGGACAAGCAAGTGCTTGTGAATAATCTTTTACATACTTGTATTTCAGACACTGATAGATGTGTCTGAGAGCTGGAGAAGGTGTGAAAACCTTCTGGAATTTATTTTGCAAATTTTACTATTGTATCCTGCATTTCTAAGGATTGTTTTTAGACAATAAATTTTCATCACACCTAAAGAACTATCTAGCTCTTTGAGACTAATAGCATAAAATCCTCAAACCCTGATCTACGTAACAATACATAATTACAAGAACAATAAACAAAATGTGTTCAAAATTATTCAGTAAATCAAAATGTCTCTTACCCAAAATAAACTAAGAAAAAATATAAATTTTTCATGCTGCACATTATGAAGCTTGAATAAGATTTCTAACTATTATGAATAGTAAAATTATTTTTCGTTCATTGATTTTTTTTCCCTATTAACAATGATGCCAAGACCCTAATATTTCAAAATTAATTATTATAATCTTATAATTAATTTCAGTATTCCAGTAATATTATTTTTAAAAAGATTTTTCAAAAGCTTTTTTTCTCACATGGAAAACAAAAAATAAGGGGTAAATAACTCTATTAAACCTGATATTTAAATAAAAATTATAATATGTTTCACATAACAATTAGGACTTTTCTAATAAGCAGATTTTTATTCATAGGTTTTCAAAGTTTAACTTAATTAATATAATAAAAAAGATGCATAAGTTATTCAGTGTTAATTTAAATTTTAATCCTCAAATCCAATTATTAGAATGATACTTGAAAGCTAGTTCATTTCAAAATTTCCACATCATGCCTGTTGAATGACTTTAAGCTCTTGATATATTTTAAATTTAAAAAATAAGCATTATTAATCTACGCATAATAGCTAAATTAAGTTCCAGACTTTCAAAAATCTGATAATAAATTATGATTCTGTGAACCAAATTTCTATGATCCACACTTATATAAAAAAAATCACTAATTAACATGTTACATTTTCTAAAATTTCAGATATTTTTAACGAAACTTTTCCAAATATTACTGCATACTTACTTATCATTTCTTTTTGATGATTGGTTAAAATTACATATTTCGGAACCTTTTTCAGATGTCTTTTGTTTTAAAATGGTTTTGTTCTTTTTCATTGCATTTAAAGCTGCTATGCGAGGTTTCTAAAAAATATTTTTTATAAATATAATATTTATATTTAACAAAGCAATTACATATGAAATAAAAATAAATAACATCCAAAAATTCAAAAAAGAAATTAATTTATTTAAAGCAAACTATTTACAGTATCTTTATAGTAACCAGGGGGGAAAAGCATAAGATGTTTATATAATCTAGTTTAAAATTCATTCTTACATTAGGTTTCATACTATCTGAAAATTCAACTAATGCTAATAAAAACAATTTGTTTAAAATGTTCTCGTTTATATTTTTATACATATAAGTAAAACCTAAAGAAAATTTTCACATTCCAAAAGCAGGACATTCAATAAATATAAAGCATTCAAATTTTTTTTTAACATATTCAGGCATTTATATGTAAAACAATCAATTTAATGTATACTTTGTAAGAAAATGATTCAACTAAAAAAAGTATGTTATATTTAATTTATTATGTGTGATCAAACAATGTAAAAGGATTTAATTCTTTAAATACATGTCTGTTATATATATATATATATATAAACAGCAGCAACCCTCCCTAAAAAAATAAGAATAATTATGAAACAGAACAAAATAAAACCATACCTTTGTAGAAAATGATTGTGAAATTGTTTCTTTTCCAATCTCATTTACTTGCCTATAAAGAGGAAGTAAAATAATTGAATTATTTTCATTTCAATATAAAATACAAACAATTTTTTCAATTTGATTTCTAAAAAATATTACCTTTCTAATCTTCTGCCTGGTGAATACTTAGTATCAAAATCATGATATTTCTAAAAAATATAAAAAAAATATAGAGGAATTAAAAGGAATCCTATTTTAAAAAATTAAAAACAACAAATAGGAACATTCTATTTTCAAATTTAGTTATATGATCAAAAAAAGAACATGGGGGAAAAATGTCAAATACAATCATAAATTGGATGTTAGTTTTGAATTTTAAAAATGAAAATTAACTTGCTTCAGTCATGCATATTCAAATGATAATCCCAAATATTACAGTTTAGAGCAGGTATCTCAAATACAGAAGAGAAGCAATTAAAAAGGAGTATATAAAAAGGGATGCTTATAATTAAACAAGAAACAAATGTATATAAATTTCTAAAAAAAGTACATCTTTTCATTAGTCTTTGAATCATTATGAATATTAAAAATATAGAAAGATATTCACATTTCATTCATATTTGAAAACTTTTTCAAGAAAGGAGCTTTGACTGGCAAAAATAAGTATTTATAATAACAAGTTAATTTTTAACTAATTTTTTATTTTGACAATTAGCATAGTACCTAAGGTAATATGTGTCTAAGCTAATAATAAATTATGTAAGTACATAATTTTTTTAGAGGATTCACAATAAGTTTGTTTGAAATATTTATTTATAGACATTAATAACATTTGCTATGCAAATTTTTCTAAACATATATATAAAATGAATGTTACTTACAAGGATTATAAATATTTTAAAAAGATATCATTAAGACTGATAGTAAGAAAAAAAGCTTTTTACCCATATTTAAATTCAAACGCAGCCAATTTCTGAACTATAACCTAATACATAATCTGATTTGATTTGCATTGACATAATCTGAAAAATACTTCAGAACTATTGAAGAAAGACCATGAATTTGAAATTAGTCAGATAATAAAAATTATCCTTGAATTTACATCTTACACTAAATCTTCTATGCCACATCACATGAAGCAATTCTAATTTCAATTCCACATATACATAAGAAATAAACTAACTATACATATTATACGTATCGAATTTTAGTGGAATAAGGATTTAAATTTAACCAAATATTTGAACAGTCAGCAGGACAGTTCCCAATCACAACTGCAAAACTAAATAGCTATCTAAGTTATTGCAACTAAAGTGAATAATGATAAAACAAACATGTCTCTAAAACCAGGAGAACATTAAGTCACAAACATTAAGTCGATCGTGATCGTCTGGTGGACCACCAAGACATTTTGGGGTAACCACCTTCACATAAAATGTTAGACGCGCATACTAAAAGAAACACAGGTGGTTATCAAGATAATGGAAACACCCATGAATAAAACTGCAACCCAAATTTGAGAGACGTTTTCAAGAATTTACTAGACTAGAATCAAAAGTTGCATTCATGGGTTATCCATTTGGCAATGTTGATGTGAAAAATATAACTAAAAATGTTACATGTTCTCTTTATCTCTCAATAAAAACAAAGCTTTTCTCCTTCTAAAGGACGTAATTTGTGAAGAATAACTTTTGGAATCTAATAGACAAAGTAAAGTACCCCAATTTTAAAAAAGATGCAATTCATTTAACATCGTTCTTTCGCTCTACCTATCTGCGTGAATCTACATTTTTAACGAAGAATATAATTCACATTAATAACATTATATTTCACAGACGACCACTTAGAATCCAGTGTAAGATTAGCAGTTAGTAATTATATACTGAGGTATTCAAGATTGGGGCTGATAATATAAATAAGTCTTCTACTGAAACTACAGCGACCAGAACAAATTTAAATAGAAAATTATTTATTTTTTGATGTATTGTGAGTTGTTTGAAAAAAAAAAATGCATCATTTGATATTATTAAATTTATGGGTATAATTATTATGTTTGTATTTTGCATTTTACTTAAAACGTAGTTTTAAAACAGTAAGTTTTTCTACTCTAGTTATGTTGGTAAGTACACATATTCTGTATTTATTATTGTTGTAATAGAAATATTGTTGAACTTTTTTTTTTTTTTTTTTGCATCACACCTACTGCACAAGGTGGTCTGCAACACCTTAAAAAAATTAAAAGTAGACCGCGCCATGTAAAAGTCTGCCCACCCCTGCTCTAAAATGATCAATTTGCATAAAAATAATAGGCTAACAAGCTTTTTAGCTTAATCAAGACAAACTCCAATTATACCTGTATAGACAATATTTGAAACCTTTAATTACGACCATTTATATATTTCAACAGAAGAGACATATAGAAATAGTTTCAAAAGAATAAGTTTTTGAAACTTTTAAAGAAAATGCATTTTTAAAAATTAAATAAATAAAAAAAAAACACTTGAAAGTTATCAAATGAAAAATTTTTTAATAAAAAAGGTGAATGATATATAAAGGTTGCACAATTAAATGATTTTTAAATAATCTGTCCATTCAAAGTTTTTTTTTTAAATTAAAAGGATGAATATTTTTTAAAAAATTCTGATGTTTATCTATTAAAAACCTCATACATATATTTAAATTTGCTTCAATTTTATTTTAAGCATCTGATTATTTTCATAATTAGTTAATATGTTTACAAATAATAAAAGATGTTAATAAATAAAATTCATTAATCAATGCATATACGAATAACACTTACCTTTAATTTTTTTGGTTTTGGTTCATAACAAGCAGATTTCCTGGTAAAAAAATTAAACAAAATTTAATTTTTATATTTAGTGTTCAACAATTCTTACTTTACTTTTAATTTAAGAGTATGTATAAAATATCATACTTTTCAGTCAGATATTCATTTTCATCTTCTTTTGGTGACTTCTCTTGATTTTTATTTTCAACTTATAAAAAAGATAAAAATATTAAATATTAACATTTTAAACATTAAAGTAGCAAAACCTTTTTAATTCGACAAATGTGATAAAACATTTTTAGTTCAATATGTAATAAACAAAATATTTAAGCAAACAGATGAAAATTATTAAAATAATATACTTAAGTTCTTGGATACTTTATTTCTTATTAAAATAAATACCAATACATCAAAAATGCTAAATACATTTTTCATTAAATATATATTTACTAACAAAATCTAATTGTAAAATTATAGTATTCTAAAACTTTTTTAAAAAATTCTCTCAGCAATATTCTTTTGAGAAATCCCCTCAAAGAGAATTGTGGAAAAAAAATTTTAAAAAATACTTTTTAAGTACACATTATGATGTAAAAATTTTAAATAAAATTTACAAGGTTGTAAATGCACAAAAGTTGTTCAAAAACACAGTTTTGCAATAGTATTTTTTTTTCACTTTATTTATAATTTGGTTTATACTTACCATTTTCATGAACAATATTCTCTAACTCTTGGTCTTCACTGGATAATTTCTTAGAAGAAAAAAAGTAAATTCAGATATTAACATCCTCATTTATAGTACTACTATTTAAATTGCAATTTACATTCTAAAATGTGAAATTATTTCATTATTTTTTATCAAAAAGTATTTGAAATTTATTAAGAATAATATTGTAATTGGTCATCACAAAATTGAAAGTTAATCTAAAAATATATGGCAAAAATTTGAAATTTTAAGATTTTAATAAGGTTAAAAAATAAAGATTTAATCATAAAGAGAGACTTACATTTTCAACATTATTTAAAGTTGTATGCAAATATTTCTCAGCTATTAAAAGATTTGATGGATTCTTGTGAAGAACATCGACTCTTTCTTTGCTTTTGCAGATATCTTCAATTTTTTTTTCTGCAGAGTTACTAAATAATTTTTCATGGTCTTTTTTAAATGATTCTATCACAGTAGAATCCTTTATAACATTATCATTTAATTTTTTCTTCTGATGTGGAGGAACATCATAAACTGGATCTTTATTTATATTATACAGGCGTATTTTCTTTTGTCGACTATTTTGTGATAAATCTTTGACATAATATGACTCAGAATTTGAGTTTTTAAAATTAATTGGTTGACTATTATTAAATGTAATCGTATTTAGAGCTTTATTTTCATCTGCTTTAATACTGATAGGGCTTTTAACAAAAGTTTGATTTTTTGAGTGTATAAAATCTTTACATGGTTTTGATATTAGTTTGTTAGTTTTTCTAGGCAATTTCCTTTTGTTTACAGGTGTAGGTGAGATACATGTGTCCCCTAAATCTGAAAAAGACTAGAAAAAAAAATCTTGCTACATAATATTTAAAAAATAAACAATAAGTTTAAAATAATAAAATAATGTGTGTAAAATAATATTCTGTACTGCTGTGACTTTGAAAAAAAAATGTGCTACATAACACTTTAAAAAATATATTTTGTAATAAAAACTTTTGAGAGAAAATACATTATTCTTCAATATATAAAATTTATATTAAAAGTCCAATAAACTGAAATACCTTTAAAAAAAACATTTTTTCATTAAAATAGTACATACACTACTTAAATGGGAAAGAAAAAATGAAATTTTAATGAATTTCTTAACTGATAAATATTAAGATTAAATTTTATTTAACAAGCAAATCTAACACTGTTTACAGTTAATATGGCAAAAAAAGTCAAAAAATAGAATACCTTAACAATCTCAGCCATTTTTATCCAAATGGGATAAAATTAGTACCACTCAACGCGATTCAAATGGAATTAAATTATATTGTAGATGGATGATTAATAAAAATAAAATTTTAAAAAAACTTCCTTTTCTTCTTACAAAACCAGATATTAATTCCAGGGATATCGAAATGAATAGAAACCATTTGAGAACAATATATTAGATTAAATTGATCCAATAATTCATATTTCCTCTTTTTCCAAATGCTGTGCAAGAAGTGAATTCTTAGTAAAATACTGTAAATAACTTTCTTAAATTTTAGTCATTTTTCAATTGTAAGTTTAACCATAAAATTTCCTGAACTATTGTAGCAAATTACACGAAACTTTGAATACAAGAATTTTATCGAGTGAGGAATCTAGATAATGAAAAATTTTAGTGGGATACAAATGTATTTTTTCCCTTCATTGTGTTTAGTAATTCATATTTTTAATATCACTTTTTTTATATTTGTAGAAATAGAGAAAAATTATTATTTGGTGTAAAGAGTGACTTAAAAAGTGTTGTTAAGTATTTCAGACATTTAATCTATTAAGGGGCTCCTTGTTAAACAAATTTTATGAAATTTGGGTTAACTTCACAATAAGAAATTACTTTTGTGAGAAAAAAAATTACATAAAATTTAATCACCATTAATACAATTTAATTCCCTTTGAGCCATCTGCAGAGATATTTAAGAATTAATAATGTTACCTCTTGCTCCCTTTTTTGATAATATATTACATACAAAGCTATTTTAAAAATTGAGATATTTTCAATCATTTACAATATATTTGACAAATTTAATTTTAATCTTAAAAATAAATACATATTTTTTTTAAAAAAACTATTATAAAAATATTTGATTTCAAAGCATTAATAATGTTTATAATTACTTGAGAGACTTTTCTTTTACTATTCTCTACTCTCAAAGAGTTTTGTGAATCGAAATTTCTGTCAAACGAAACATTTACTTCCTCAGTTTGTAGAGATGTGTTTTGATCCACATTTTTTATGGTTTTTGAATCTTTGTGTAGTGGTTCTTTGAGTATTTTACTTGATATTTGCGATGTTTCAGGAAAATAAGGATAATTTTCATCAATTTTTTGCCCTTTTCTTTGAAATAAATTAAAATCTTCATTTTCATTACTTGAAATATTTTTTGGTACAACACCATTTTCTTGAAAGAGAGATTTTTCTTCATCCTTTAGCAAACTTTCAGAAGCATTTTTTTCTACTTGTTCATCAACATCAGATTGTGAGTCCTCATTATTCACATCAATATTACATGAAGCATCTGAAGATTTTCTAACAGAAGCAGAAGTACTTGGAAACTTTTCAACATCATGATTCCTATAATATTTAATTTCTCCCTCAATATTTAATTTTTCAACGTCAGCTGAATTGTTATCAATTGAAGAATATGCATTTTTAACACTAATATGCGTTTTAATGTCACTTCTTTGTATGTCAGATTCAGAATCAGATTCTTTTAAATTCATGCTACTACAAGAAGCTTTTCTTTTATTTAATGCAATATTTTTCTGTCCTGTGTCGTTTTTTGGTATATTATGATGATCCATCTGTTTTTTCTGAAAAGCATTATACAAGACATATAATCAAAAAGCAAGTTTAAAACTAATTCATTATTTTAAAAAATAAATGTTAATTACTACATGTAAATATTGATTTAAAAATGTAGTCAATTTACACAGATACTACATGAAAACAATTTTTTGATTAGTAATTAGCATATCATGTATTTTTGCCAATTTGACCATTTAAATTCCAATATTCCAATTAGTTAAAAAGAAATTAATTAAAAACATAAAAAAATGGCTTTCGACACCAACTTCAATTTGTCTGCATTGTTGTAACAATGATATAAGTTGGCATCAAAAACCAGTTTTCAGCCAAATTGAAATTTCCTGGACACAAAATTCATTCTCTCTGATAAAAAAAATAGCTGCTTTTAATGAGGGATTAACTTGAAACATGTTATTAAAATCACAACTTCTTCAACATATGACATTTTTTACAAATTTCTACGGATTTTCTCTAATTTAAATTCTGAAAAAAGAGATAAAACTATTTTTCAAGCAGATTGGTACATTTTTTCCCCTTTCCCAATGCTACCAAGTAAAGCTGAAATGGAATAATGTAAAACTTCTATAAAAAATTTACGATATTTTGTAATTTTCAAAATTGTTATCTTTTTTATACATAAAACTATTCTTAAAAAGGTACTTTTTCATTTTAGAAAGCCATAAAAATACAAAAACTGCCAAATATTGCTTTTTTTTTAGCAGAACTTTTTTCTACCTTTCCCAATGCTGCCAGATTAAGGTGAAACAGAATATTGCAAAATTTCTTTACAAAAACTACAGAATTTTTAAAACTTGAACATTTTTATTTGTTTATTGCCTTTTTTATACATAAAACTATTTTTAAAAAAAGGTACTATTTCATTTAGAAGAGCCGTAAAAATGCAACGAAAAAAATTGCCAATAACATAATCATGGACTCCGAATCTTTACCAATTTGTTTCCACCAGAAATGCTTTTAAAAAGTTCAGTGAATTTGTTGTAAATATTTGTAATCCTTTATAACTTCAAAAGTTTTTTTCCCCTTCTTTCCTTTGTAATAGGTGATTAATACTTACTTTTGTGAGTCCCTGTGATACTTTGTGGTGCACAGGGATTTTATAACTGTTTTCAACAAAATAATAATAATAATATAATCATACATTGTCTGTTTTCTGGTAGATGAAACTATATTCATTTTTAGTGACATTTTTTAAGCTAAACTTTATACAGCAATTAATGATTGACTGATTAGTAAATAATTCATTAAAGCTGAACTTTCATTTGTAGTTATGTTAACACTTTACATTTTCTTTCCTCTCTTTTTGGAATTTTGCCTTTTACATTCATGCTTATCAAGTAGTATTGATGAATCTTTGAATCTCGGCGATCTCAAGTTGTATGATTTTATGGATAATATAAAAATTGCTTATTTTGTTACGATATAAAGTAATATTATCAAAATTTCTATTTCAATATTCTTGAACTGTTTATTTTATAATATAAATAAACATTACTTACAAATTAACATTATTATTCCTATTCGTTTTGAATTGATTATTTTGTAATATCAACAAGTTTATTTATAAATATTTTATCATTCCTATTTTCACTTTTTTTCCCCTTCTCTGAGAAATTTTTCCTTACCATCAGCATTTCATGGTGATTTCAATATTGATGTCATTAAAAATTAGCTTTTTCTAATTATCTTCCACTCCTTTTCCTTATAAAAAGAGAAACACAAATTAAGAAGTGGGAGAAATTTTGAAAAAGGGAATTTTAATGACATAAATATAGAAATCACTCCTATCGTGCATGCACACTCATCTAAAAGTGCTGGTGTCCAGAGGGAAAGGGATAATTTTCGCATGGATAATGCTGCATCCTTGGAAAAAGCCTGTGAAATGCTAGGCTAAGCAGTGGGAGAATTGACCCGTTCGACCAGACAAAGAGGTGGATTAAATTTCTAAAAATGGAATTTTATTGACACTAATATAGAAATCACACACACACCAGGAAGTGCTGACAACGAGAAGGGAAGGGAAAATTTCCATTGGAAAAAAAGTTATACACTTGAAGAAGCCTGTGCAACGCCTGGCTATGCAGATAGTAGTTTACTAATTTTTATGAAATAAAAAAATAGCTTAAATTTTTCCTCTAAAAAAATCAGAAATTTTCAAAAATATTCACATATCATATTTGTTTTTCAAACTCACATTTGTATCAGATAAATGTATAATGTCAGTTGAATCTGAAACTCGTCTTCCAATTCTTTCACATTGTTCCTCTTTATCTGGTATCTGAGGGGAAAAAAAACAAATATATTTTTAAAAAGAACGCACATTTAAAAAATAATATTCAAAAATTTATATGGAATTTTGTTCTCTATATTACTTGTTAGATATTTTCCTATTCAATACAATTAGATTACAATTTAATAGCAGAATGCAGAATTACTTATCTTGAAGTACAATTGATGCCCAAAATATGTAAATAATACATTTTATATAAATCTTTTCTTTTTAAATTCACTATAATATGAGTCAATAATTATTAAAGTTTTATTTTTGATAAAAATTTGTTTAATTTTGTTAAAAATTTGTTTTAAAATTATTTTAAAAATTTACATAAAATAAATTGGAAGTTCATAGATTTATTGATAAAATTATGCCAAAAAACATTGATCTTTGATCAAGAAAAGTACATTTGTTTAATTTACATTTTGTTAAAAAATAAAATTTTTATATTTTGTTATTCAAATGATTTTCCATATCACTATAAACTATACTGTAAAAAAAAGATTAATTCCATTTTGTTAAAGCTTTTTTGGTATAACTGAATACTACTAAAACAAAATAAAAAAAATGTATAGTACAAATGAAAAAAAAATTTCATAGTTATTATTGAATTCTATAATAATTAATAACATTATTCTTTAAATTTGATAGCAGTTAACACACACACAAAACACTTATTGGTGAAAAATCATATAACTGTCAATGTTAAATGTTGAATAAAAAAATATTATTTAAATAAAATGAAATATTGAATCAAATTACCACATGAAATGTCTCTAAGAATTTTTTCTATACTTATTTCAACATAACAAAATAAATTTAATGTATTTCAGTATAACAGTACTAAAATTAATAATAGTAAAATTTCATATTACAGTTTTAGTAAGATGTATGAATTAGATGTCAAGAGAAGAAATTGGTAAAAGAAAATTTATCAGAAATATTATCATTTACTGAGCTAAATCTTACACTGACTTCTAGAACACTGCAAACTGAAACTTTCCGAAAATCTACTCTATCATCTGTACCCTGAAAAAATTAATAAATTTTAAGCATAGTATTATTTATATAAAAATCTATTGGAAAAAAAACTGCAGAAAGTACAATCATAAAAAGAAAAATAACTTAGAAAAGCATACTGAAATAATTTTAAATATTAAAATTTAATACTTTAGAAACTAAAAAAGCAAAAATAACCTAAAATAAATTACATTTATCTTTAGCCAAGTTTTACTTAAACAACAAAATAAGAAGTCATTTTATATAATGTTTGTTAAACACACACATTTGATAAATAACTAAACCAAAACACACACACAAGGGGAAATAACTAAAATTATTTAAAATAAGACTAACAAAACAATTAAAAAAAACATTACTGATAGTTCAATATATGTCTGAAGCTTTTAAAAACTACAGTTATTTACCTTTTGAATAGACAAAACATCTGCAGAATTCGAAACTTTTCTATAATTCTGAGATGTGGAACTATTTCCCTGAAAGTATATTTTTTATTAATTGAATCAATTTTAAAGCTGAAATATTTTGAAAAAAACATTATATCTAAAATATTTTGTTACATTATAAATCAAAATACTTAAGCAAAATAAATTTGGAGAATTAGTTGTCTTACAATAACAGAAATTTCAAAACTAAACTAGATAAGGTGTTAAGAGAAAATCTTACTTGGCTTTCTGTGTTTAATCCATTATCTAAATCAACAGACTTTCCAAATGTCATTTCTAAAGGTTGATTGATATCCTGGAAACTCCAAAAAATTATTCTGATACAATTGGTCTGAAATTCTGGAAAAATAGGACTTCCAACTGGTAGAAGATCATTGCATACACATTTGAGATAAATACATATTTCTTTAGACTTCATTATTCTTTTATCTACAGAAATGATTGTCAAAAACACATATGTAACTTAGTAATAAAGTATTAAAAACTGATTGAAAACTTTTATCAGTATTTTTTTTTTTATTAAACTGAGCATTGAAAGGTCACAGTTTTTTTAAATATCTCAAAAATATTATTATAAAATACAAAAAAAATAAAAATTAGCACAAATAGTTGTTGTTCAATATAGCAAAACTAACTAGTTTTAAATAAGGAAACTAGTTTATAACAATAAAATAAAAACTTCTAGAAAAATAATAACAGAAAATTAATTATAAACAGATATTCTTAAAAACTTGTACTATGAAATAAGAATTATTCTAAAAATAAATGTAGACAAACTTAAGAATTTTAAAATATTGAAATTAATATTTCAAGACGGCTATTCAAAGTATTAGTGATTGATACTTAAAAAACAAATTGTTGAAATTTAAGAAATGGCATCAGAAAATCAAATTGATAGCTGAATATTTTTATTATAAAATTCACTTAATTCAATATATAAATAATTATAAATTAACAAATACAAATATGAAACGCAAAGAATATTACAATTAATAAATAATTTTAAAGTCATAGATCATAAAATACTTAGCAAAATTAATATCAAGTATAAATTTAAAACAGTATTTTGATAGTATCAAGGATATATTTATTACAGTAATTGATCAGATAGTAAATTCATTTATTATGAAAACTGATTAAAAAATGAGCCCAAATTTTTACGATGGACTCCTGAAGTATTTTGAATTGCTAAAAGTCTTACAATTTTAATGTTTAGTAGTAAATCAATATTTAGTAGTAAAAAAAAATTGGCTTCATTCATTGATAAAAAAATTTAAGTAATGGAAGTTAGAGATTTAATTATATACATTCAAGGCAAAAATATTAAAATATGCAGTCTTAAATTATACTCAAAATTGCAAAATTTGGAAACAATTCAAGAGAAATAAATCACAGAAGAATACTATTCTTTTGCAGTATTAAATGCTCAGAGTGTATGCTTAATATTAAAAGAGGAATCAAGAAAATCATAATTTTTTTGTAGGTATAACTATTTTTCACCTTAAAAAAATATTGTATAAAATTTTATAATAAATAATTTAACGTAGAAATCAAGTCATTTGTAAAAACATCAAATTTAATAAGAGTTGTTCAAATTCTTTTGCAGAACTCTTTCTGATAATAACTGATTAAAATTAGAAAAAAATTTACTTTTAATATTAAAGCACATACTAGTGATAAAATACTATCTTACATAACTTTACTTTTTCAATTCCTACAATTAGTTCACTATCTCCCAATATCTTATTCAAATTTTCAATTATTAATAAAATACATTTTAAAGCATTCAGTTGAACTGAAATTTTATATACACGATTGTTTTGGATGACAATACAGTACTTTAATGATAATTAATAAAAATTAATTTCCACCTAATATTGTGATTCTGTCATATGTATATACATATTTATATTAATTGTAACTGTTTAATAAAAAGTAACTAAAATAAAATTTTTCTTTGTTGACCTAAGTAGGAATTGACTTAAAAATTTTTTTTATATTACTTGTTTATAATAATATAGCTTAAGATATATAAAATTAAATATTGCTAACATGTTTCATTATTGTTGTTGGTGGTGTGTATGACAAAGTGCAAAGGTGGTAATAACAAAACATGAAGATATAGTCAAATATTGCCAAAGACGTGAATCACTGCCGTGGCAACATCCATGGCACGATCTGAGTATAGAATGTCCACGAGTATATGTCCATGCTGCAGTCATTGTCTATTTTAAAAAGGGTACCATCTAAAAAGGTGGAAGGACAGCTAAAAAGGTGTTTGGGATTCAGTTGCCTGCTTGGGCAGTGCCTGCATTCCATATCTCCCTATTATAAATTTTAAATGATGGGAATGAAATTTCAACCAAACACTTTTTAGACTTCTGCAAACATATGTAGAGATTTCAAATTTCAGCCCAAATTAACATTTAAGTTTCAGAAATCTACATAAATTTCTTGAGCAAAATTTAATCCTCTTTTCCACTGATTACAGTTATTTAACTATTTCCTTTCTCTCCTAATTTTGAATAAATTAAAAATTTTAAAGATATGTAAAAATGGTTATACTTGCTTAAAATAAATATCAATCTCATGAAATTAACTTAATCCTTTTAAATAAAAAAAAATTATTAGTATAGGAAGAAAAGAAAAAGTTACTGAATTATATATCATTGCCCTAATTATCAGAATGCTTAACTCCTTCAGGGATTATTTGATATAAGAGTTCTATGCACCAAGCTGTTGTTTATGCTCACCAAAATGGGGGATAACATTACAATATTGTTACTTTGATATATTTATGGTGTGGTCCTGTGGTTGCTATGGGGATAACATATATTAGAATTAATTTTTATTGGCTTTTTTCTACGATAACTCTATTAATTTCAGACGATTTTAATTCGATTTCTTTAAATGTTTAACCATTTCCATTCTATTTGTTCTTCCCACATACACACACAAGCAACTATTTCAGTTTTCTGTTGTATTTTGTGCTATTTTCGAATAGGGATATTTCTAATATCATTGGTGAGTACCAGGACAATATTTTAAAGGAATGCATGCTGTGCTTTTAATTATTGCTATAAATCACACATTTCCACTTTATTTTACTTTTTAATAATGCTTTTTTGAACATTCCTTGTTTGATGAAATTCATTAAAGGAACTCGCAGCTATGGGAATATTGCAAGTTATCAGCCCTTATTAATTGATATTCATTAATAATATAATATAATTATTATATAAATATTATCTTATTATTATTATTATTACATACAATTTTATTATATTATATTGATATTCATTATTGATTGATATTGGTTATTTGTAATCTATTCCTGTATTCTTCATTTGAAATATATTTCACAAAATAGTTGTTTACAATTATTTTCATGACGATTTGTTACTGCTAGTCTGCCATCTTGGATTCCATGTAACTCGACAGCAACCGCAGTTTGGCGCGATTAAGGAATTGCGCCAAACAGCGCTTGGTGCAAAGCACTCCTATATCAAATTAGTATCCTTTGTGGAGTTACGCATTAACCGAAAGTTTCTAGCAATAAGATAATTTTGCAACTTACTTTGTACAGTATAATAGTCCACGATATCAGATGAAATTAGAATAGTTTCCCATGTCAAATCATGACATAATAGATCAGGCTAAAAGAAAAGATAATGAAAACAATTAAATTGAAACAAAAAACAAAGCTTTTTTTATTTTAACTTGTAAAATTAATGGAAGTAAAGAAACATTAAGAAAACTAAAATCTTATGTAAGCAATACTTATGTTCAAACACTTCATAAAGTAAAAATTTAAGGCATAATAATTTTTTAAAATTTAATCATATTAAAAATTACAATCAAAAACAAGAAGAAAATGTACCAATCATCAATTGAATATAAGAATATTATTGTAAAGTGATTATAGGATTTAGAAGATACGGAAAAAAACATTGAAATAAATTATTATTATTCATAAAATACAAAAAGTGAGATATATAAATAAACAATGCAAAGTTTTAAATAACCTCTTTCATAATTTCACATCAGAAATCAAATATTTTTATTACTCACCCCAAACTCTGAGCAAAAAAATGAAATACTTCGTGAATCATAATTGAAGTCAATCCAAAACTCTAGTCCACAAGGTTTCTTTAACTATAGATCAAATTAATTTATTTCATCAAAAACGCATACAATACTGCATATATATATGCAAAATTCTTTAAAAATTTAAAATAATTTACCTGAAAAGGGCCAAAATATACTTCAGTAGCGACAAAAGCATGAGTTCTGTAACAACACATTTTTACAAATCATTTTAAAATCATAATAAAACTTTTAAAAATTATGAAAAAAAAATGTTACTTAAAAATAAATCAAATTACTGCATTAATTTTAATACCTATACATTAAAAGTTTTAATTTTAAAACATTTAGTTATCGACAAATATTTTTATACCACTAATGTACAAACAGTAATGATGAAATATTTCCCAACAGAGTATGAAAAATCTTAATAATAATATAACTAAGATATAAATACATAGATATAGAAAAAATAGAAAAAACTATTAAATTAGATTAATTTTTTATGTACGAGTGTTTGTCAAGATTAGAAATTTCTGTAGATATGTCTTTAATGACCAAAAAAATGCAATAAAATTATAAAAACATATTTTTTTTAAATCAAAAATTACTTTTATCTAAAGTAACTAGGTGCTGTGGAAGAGAATGTCCTTATTCAATATAATTCAATAAGATTAAATTCCAAATCATAACATGAAGCCTTAAAAAAAAAAAAAAACATAGGTCACTCAAAAGGTAAGTTACACTTGTCTCTCAAGAGATGACAACATACTCTAAATTTCAAGTTTACTATACTAACATTTTTCATTTTACTGTTAGTACTGCATTATATATCAATGCATCCTATGTTTAAAACAAGAGATTGTAATTTTTTATTTTGTTATTGTTTTGTATTGCATTTAGCTTTGCTTGTAACACAAAAGATGCGAGTATGTTACCACTCCTAATGTGTTTGACATTTCCTGTTCGATAATATTTAATATTTGTCTTGTATTTAATATTCACTTTGAATCTGGCAACAGAATTTTAATTAAGTAGGTTTATGGAATATTTTAAGTAATTTACGTTTTATGCTAAGAAAAGAACTGTATAATATTTCATGTTTACGGAGCCTGTGCTCAAATAATTTGTTCTTTCATGTATATAGCTTCATTAATTCATAACTGCAAACAGCCTCATTTATCCTATGTGCTGAAGAAAAATAAAAGAATACTGAAATCAAAGAACAGTATGATTTATATTCAATTTCAAGTACAACCATAGCGAAATGGTTCCAACAGTTAAAAGAAGGCTGCACATACCTAACAGATTTGGAAAAGCAAACAAAGGCCATCAATATCCACCACAATACAGTCCCTAATTTATATTTCCATGTGTTCTATAAGTCATAAGAATGTGTAAAAGGATGCCATTTGTCAAGTTAGATAGACGTTATATGCTAACTCAATGACCCAAGAAGTTGATTTCTACTCTTAAGACACTGAATGGATAGTGATGCATTCCGATAAGAATTTACAGAGAGTTGGTGATTATATAGAGAAATAGTTTAATATATGTGCTTTGTATATATTCCTTATTCCAAAGTGTTATTAATCTAAAGCAGTGGTTCTTGACCTTTTTAACGTTGTTGCTCTTTTTTAAGGAGTGGAAAAATTTTTAACACCCACTTTGTAAGAATCATGTAATTTGGGATATGTGACTAGGTCACTCAGTAAAGTTCTATAGACCACAGGTTGAGTATTGGTGATTTACAGTGTTTAATTGCAACCTACTTTATGAATGTTCCTAAGTATGTAATCATCTTGCATTTAATTGAAAGAGTAATTACTAAAAATGATGTTATTTATATTTAAAATTATCTCAATAAGGAAAAACAATTCTTCAGATTTTAAAAATTATTTTAGAGATAAATGCAAGCACACAAATATATATTTCATAATTAATACTTGGAGGATTTAAAATTAAATATATTATGTATATATATATTGAAATATTACATTTATTGTATTCATTCCCCCTCCTCTGTTTCCAGCAAATTTATATTCATTTTTCATTTGGATATTTAAGCTTATTTCAAGAAATTGTAAACATTGTGAAAGCATATAACATGCTGAAATTTTATAATTTAAGTATCATGTAAGCCAACAAATACAAAAATACTTATGAGTAGAAAATAACTTTCATTTTAAAAATACATTCATATAACATGCTATACAAAAATATGCTTTTAAATTTCCTATAAAATGATACAAAAAATTATCACAAAATTTTAAACTAATAAATAAGAAATATGCCAATTAAAAAAAAATACATTGTTGTGAGATTTTTCTTCAAATAAATATTAGAAAAGACTTGCCTTGGATTTGGCTCACTCCTGTTTATATGATTCAAAATTTTTCTACAATCCTGAAAAATTGCAATTCTGTATTAAAGACATTTTTTAAAAAGTAAAAAAATAGATTAATAATAATAACATTCTTAGAAACTATTGTAATTTAATAATAAACCAATCAATTATAATTTTAAAAAATTCTAAATAAAACAATAATATTTTTTATCCAAACCATTTCAAATTGAGGTGGATTCAAATTCAAAAAAAGAGATCTTGTCTTTTCATCTGGGAACCAAGTACGAGCCCATTTAATTTTGTCTTCATCAGTGATAAATCGACATAAAGCTTCAAAAATAAAAGTTTGGCATTCATAATCTGTAATGGAAGATAAAAAGAATGTCCTATAGCTATAAAATATGTACCAGCACTTTTATAGTAAAATAAATTAGATGTAAATGTAAATCAATATAAAGGTAAAACTGTAATGAAATTCATAAAAATATTGAAAGATTTTACAAGCTACTGCTTTAAAAACTGTACACTTTTTTTTATTCATGAAAACCTGAGTTACTAATTAATGTACTTAAGCTTTAATAATAACAAAAAATAAAGTTAGAATATTTGAAATTACCAACATTAATAACTATACATAAATTTTCATTTCTTTATAAACTTAACACTTTATATGAAAAAAAAACTCAATTCAAAAAGAATAACTTAATAGTTATATGCATATATGTTCTAACTAAATTTTTCTGGAGTAAACATAACAAATTTCTTTTCATACATTTGAAAAGTAAGAATCTATAAATTCTACTTTTGTAAAAATTAATTTTATTCAAATATTTGCTATATTTGTGTGCAATGTTTTGAACTAATTTTTATTTTTTTACAATGACAAAAGTGTCCACAGAAACAAATTAAATAATTATTGCTACAAATTCTAATTAAACTTATCACAGCAATATAAGAAAATGCTGAGAATACAGATGTCTATTGATAAAATAATTTAGTAAGTACTCTTTCTTCATGTCAATAGAATTAAAATCAAAGTAATCAGGACTATATATGTAAAAAAATAATTTTTAAGTTCTTTATTAAAAAAAAGTAATATACATTTTATTGAAAATTATGTATTTACTATCACAATTTTGTGTATAATTTAAATAAGATTACAGTCTCTGTTACGAAAATAACAGTAATAACATGCTTTTAAAATAGATACATAGGTAATTTTACACATATCTTCTATCCTAGCCCCATTCTTTGATGAGATTTTTTTAAAGCTTATGATACATTTCATTACATATTAATTTTGTCATTTATTATAAAAGACTAAAGGATACTAGAATAAAACTCTATTGTATAAATCAATGCATATTAAAGCAAAATGAACAATGAAACCTAAATACATTCCGTAAAATTTGGCATATAACACGCAGCTATATTTTGAAGCTGTATTTTTTTAATTTTTAGATACATTCACCATATAACACTCACTCCCTTTCTTACAAAGGTACCTGAAGCATACATGTGCAATGCTCTTATGTTTTGAAGTCATTTATTTGAGGTATTACACCAGGCTTTTGAAAAGATAGTATACTTCTAGAACTACAACCTTTTAAATTCATTAGATATGTCATTTCTCTTAAATAAACAGTACTCCAATCTATGTAAAAGTCTAATTTTTTATGCTCATCATTTTTTTTAAAGTTATCATTTTTATACCTGGCATATAACACGCTGTGATGGGGCTTTATTGGTATTTCTACCAATGGACTAAATTCATGTGATGTCATTTAGTCACATGATAACTGAGCCACATGTTTTCGGCCAATCAGTTCATAAACAAATGCGATGTCATAATTATATCATAAATATAATCACACGTTTCCAGCCAATTAGATCATGTGCTTCACTGTCGCCAACTTTTGCTTTTTGCAGAAACTTTCTTTTAGAAAATACATATTTGTCAACAATATAATAATGCACATAGTTAAACAAAATGCACTTAATTTAAAAGTATTTGTATAATGTAAATATTTTTTTTATTTTTAAAAACTGTTAGAAGAATTTTAACATGTGAACTCTTTACCCAATCATCAAATTTTAAATATTATCTAAGCTTTACATGTTGAACAACTAGTATGTCAATTTTTAATCAATGGGAAACACGTGATTGCCGTTATCATGTGACCATCATGAATTTAGTCCATTGTCCTCTTGGAATTTCTTTGGGGCCTGAATAGCAATTCTTTCCAACCAACCCAAGAAGAGAGCATGTTCATGCAAATTAGGAATCATCTATATTGGAATGATAGCATTCGCAAGGATCGCTAAGAGAAGCTCTGAGCACTAAGTGGAGAAGTAATGCTGGAAGTAAAGTGAGATAAAGTCTAGGAGAAGAGTATTAATTTTGTGAGTCAGTCTAACAGTGCTACTGAAGATAAACAAAAGTGGGTCCCAGACCAAAGGAGTATTGTCTTGGCCTGTGCAAGTCAGATGGAAAGATAAATTGATGTTGTATGGACCGTAGCTGTTTGCCCAGGAAATAGCGGTAAGCTTGTTCATTTAAACTTTAAGGATCGAGCAGATACTATTAAGTTAGGAATTAGTCTATAAAGATAGATTCAGTGGTTAATTGTGCTATTTATCAGTAATACATTTTGCATCTCAGCACTTTTGATCATTATCCTCCTAGACTAGTATTGTTGTTGTATTGTATATAAATTAAGATCATAATAAACTATTTTTATTATGGCAGAATTTAGTGGTTCCTCTTTCATTCCCTCAGACATAGGCCGCATGGATATTGGAGAGAGGGTATCCCCATCGGTAGGGATATCACAATGCACCCATAAATTTCGATCTTATTTTTTGTGTGAAAAGTAGGCTATATGCCAAATTTTACAGTATTTAAAAATTATTTTAACTCACAGCCTGTTTATCCCTTGATTTCAATGGGCAACATTAATGTAGCAAATAAAAATCTAATTTGCTCGTCCAATGTATCCCACAGAAAATATTACAAAACTTTTTAAAACTTTTTAATGTATCCGGCTTTTTTTTTTTCTCTATTAGCAATCCAACTTGTGTATTGCTAATAGTGAAAAAATCTTTTTGTTTGTTTGACATATGGAGTTAGTTGTCTGGTGAATTTCATATATTTGTGTAAATTTACGAATCAGTCTTCCCACTCTCATTCTTTGCATACTACTTTGAGTCATGGCTTGCAAGAAAGCTTCAGCAAAAGACAGAATGTAAACTTCTGAAGAAATATTTCTTGAAAGTGATTTTGAAGGCAGTAATAATGATAAACAGTTATTCTTCTTTTGATAAAAAATGAATCTGAAGTGGGTCAGCAACCATTCAAAAAGTTTAGTAGTAGAGTAAAATAGATGTGAAAAATGTTTCAAAGACTTGTCAGTTCTTGCTTCATTACCTTTTTCTAGCAATCCTAGTAACTAAGAATATAGCAAATGAAACAAATATAATGGATTATTTTGAACTTTTTTTTATGATCAAATATTGCAAATGATAGTGCAAGAAATAGATATGCTGAACAGTATATCAACAAACCATTTCTAAAGATAAATCAAGGTAGAAAAAATGAACAAAAACTAATTAAAAAGAGCTAAGACTATTATTTTCTTTTCTGCTTCTTCAAGAATGCAAAAAAAAAAAAAAAAAAAAAAAAAAAAAAAATTATTGGTCTGCTTCTTTTCTTTTTTTGCTCATGAAGTTTCTTTATATGGAAAAAAAAGTAGAATTTGATTAAAAAAAATAATAAAATAAACACTTAAGGGTAGAAAAAAAAATAAAATAAACACTTAAGGGTAGAACTTAATAAAATTTATATCTTCAAAGCAAATTTTAATGTTTATATACTAAATAAACATCTTGGCATAGTTTTGACACAAACGAGAGTTTTATGAGCTAAAAGGCAGACTCAGCAAGATGCTTACAGTCAAAATTTTAAGAAAAAGAGCAAGATTGTTTAAAATTTGTGAAGAATATGAATGCAAGTCCTGATTTTGTAATATACACAAGTAATAAAACTGTATATAACATTTAATCCAAAATATAGGCATTATCCAGCTTCTACCCTAATTGTTTTATACCTGATGGATCAATTTTGGAGGAAATGATGTTACTGAGTCACCATGGATAGCTACTATATCTCCTAAATTGGCAGACAGCTTATTTTCAGAAAAAATGGATACTTATGAAATAATACATAAGAACAGAAAAGATATTCTCTGTAATTTTTTAAAACATAAAATACCCACGGATGAGTAATATCACTGAGGTCAGTTCATGTTTGATGAAATAAAAATCAAACAAAACTGTAATAAAACCAGTTGTTACATGTAATTACAACAATGCAATAGGTAATATAAAAAATATATACTAAAAACTCTCAGGAAACAACAAAAATATTAAATGAAAATTTTTAGATAATTCCTTAATTAATCTTTGTGAAATGCTTTCCCACTAAATAAATAAAAAAATTATTGTCAAATATAAAACTTCTAGAAATCTGCATGCAAATAATTGAGCAAAGTACCCAAATAAGAGTTAATAGGAACACCTGAGAGACCTAGTTCTACTCTAAACCCTTTGAGATTGACAGCAACATTTTACTAGCTATATATCTCTTAATACAATTAGAAATTTGAATAAATATACATATATTTTAATGAATACATACATTTTTTACAACTCTTTTTAATAAATAAATAGAAATATCTGTACAATTTAAAAACAGAATTTTTTCTTTATATAACAACTAAAATGAATTTTTCTAAGTATCCTTTCTTACAATCTAGGTCAATATTTAAAAAAAAAAACTTTGTTGCAAAAATATTCTGCATATTTAAACTGCCAAATATATGTAGATTTCAAATATGTCATACAAAATATATAACTTTTGAAGCAATTTAAAAGAAAATGAGTAGTCAGGGGCTCAAAGTTAAATAGATGAATTCTTAAGAATAAACTAAATTTAGAAATGATTAAATATATAGATAAAAAATAAGAATTTTAATACCAAATTAAAAAGATTGCTTTTTCTATTAATATTCAGCAAATTTATAAAATTTATGTCTAGTTTTATCAGTATTTATATCTTTCCATTCCATTAATAAAGCCAATTCATATATATATATATATATATATATATACATATATATGTATGTATTATACAAATTGCATTAAATTAAATGCAAACACATTTATTCAGATAATTATAAATATTAATTTATGAAGATATTGTTTACCTCCAATAATTGCTATTTTTCTTCCAAGTATTTGACTATAAGAAATAGAAATTATAAAAGTTAGTAAAGGATGAAACACAAAAATTTTATAAAATAAGATGTATAAATATATATATATATATATATATAGGTGTATATTTCTTTGTATTTACCTTCGGTTAAAATATCAAAATAAATGCTTAAGCATTTTAAAGAAAAACTATTTAAGCACTCTTAATTAAAAGTTTAACAACAAAAATTGTTGGAAAAAGCAAAACTAATTAAGAAAAATAAATGTAATATTTTTTAAAAAAATATTTTACTAACAGGGAGCCTTCCAAAGATTCTTCGTTTTTCAACCATTCTATGATAGAGGGATTAGAAAAATATGTATTCAAAATATGAGCAGCCTGTGAAAAATTATGAAATGATACAATAAATAAAACAACACTTTGAGTGTTTCCAACATATAGTAAAATAATGAATGAAACATAACAATAAATAATAAAATATGATATAAAAAGTATATCTTGTAAATTAACTTTAGGAATTATAGTAAACAAATCATAGTTAAACTTATATTTTCAATGAAATACATAAAAACTGCACAATATAATATTAGTAGTCTTATTTGAAGACTTTTGAAAAAATTTCTTCCTCTACACTAGACATAATACTGAATTTCATACTATCCATGCTCAAATCATGAAATTAAAACAAATGGTTCTTAGCAAATACAAAAAAAATTTCATTATATACATATTTTATAGCACAATATTCTTTTAAATATTATATAAAGTAAAATTAGAAACATTTTATATTAACTGCTTGTATTAATAACATGTTTTACGTTTAAGTTCCCCATGTTATGTTCAATAAAGCCAGTCCATTTTTTAAAGAGGCTTTTAGAAGGAAATTCTTTCTTATTAAAAAAAATATACCCTCCAGCTCCATCATTTACAAGACCTTTTCTTCAAAAATCAATTAACTATTCCAACAGTCTAAAAGATAAGCACAAAAGTTTTCAAATGCAAAACGTTTTACTCTTTTTCTAGAAATTCAAATACACTGCTGGCCACCGTAAATGCAACACCCTGATGGAAGCATGCAAATAACGTGAAATTTACAACATGTATTAGCGGAGGTGTGATATGCAAATGATTAGAATTTCAGCGCAGACACACATCACGCGCGCCTGTGGCGCCATCTCAAAGCGCTATTTAAGGCTTGGAGATTTCAACGATTTCAAGTTCGGCAATTGTATTTTTCTTGTGGTTTTTTCAAAAACGATCAGTTATGTCTCGTAGAAAACAGCAATCAACTTTTGATCAAGTATTCCAGTTCGACAGGAAGGATAGTGGCCTACCGAGATTGTGGATTATCTTTCAGGGAAATCGGTAGTCGTGTTGGACAAAACCAAACAGCTTTAATGCGGATATGTAATCGTTGGATGCAGGAAGGTACGAAGGAATGAAGTGGTCGATCATATCCACCTCAGTGCACCACTTTACGTGATGACAGGCAAATTGTGCGCATGGCAGTGATGGACTGCTCAGTCACATTACGAACCATAGCACAGCACATTGAGTCTGCAAGGCATCATTCAGTGTCTGCGAGCACCATTCGACGCCGTTTACAGCAGTGGTCTGTCCGCAAAACGTCCATCGCTTGGTCTACCCTTGATGCAGAACCACAGACGTCTCCACCGCCAATAGTACAATGAAAGAAGGATGTGGGCAACAGAATGGAATGAAGTTGTCTTTACTGACGAGGCACGCATCTGTCTGCAACACCATGATGGTCGGATTCAAGTCTGGAGACACCGTGGAGAGAGGATGCTGAACAGCTGCGTTATGCACCGCCACACTGGTCCTGCACCGGGTATTATGGTATGGGGTGGTATTGGATATCACTCTCGCACTCCTCTAGTATGCATTGCCGGTACTTTAAACAGCCAGCACTACATCTCCGAGGTGTTGGAGCCAGTTGTCTTTCCTTACCTTCAGGGCTTGGCCACAGCCATATTTAAACAGGATAATGCGCGGCCACACGTGGCACGCATTGTGCAAAGGTTCTTCGTCAATCACCTGATTGAATTGCTTCCCTGGCCAGCTCGCTCTCCGGATCTTTCACCGATAGAAAACATATGGTCCATGATATCTCAACGATTGACCCAGATTACAACTCCAGCTGCCACACCAGATCAACTTTGGCAATGTGTGGAAGCTGTTTGGTCTTCTGTGCCCCAAGAACACATCCAAAGTCTCTTTGAATCAATGTCGAGGCGTGTGGCAGCAGTGATCTCCAACAATGGTGGCTACTCTGGCCCCTGATTCTGGCAGGAACCACACTTCACAGAAGTCTATAAATTTGATCTTTTGATACTTGGTCAACATGTTATCTACAAAATAAATTTTGTTGTGCTATCTCTTGTCTTTCTTGGTGCTGCATTTACGGTAGCCAGCAGTGTACATTAGGAGGTAATTTCATTCGCAATCCCTTAATTTTAACTTTATCTAAAACATAGAATCTCAATTAATAGGTTTCAAACTGGTACAAGATAAATAAATCGACAAGAAATGGACGGCAGACAAAAATAATTATTTCATTATATTTGCCAATGTTATAACAATGAGTTAAGTGTGCAACAAGTTAAAATATTCCTTTTCTTTCCCATTCTAGAGCAAAACTGTTATGCACACCTCTGATATCATATGAACTTGAGTAAAGAAAGGTTTAGAATTAGCCTTTGAAGAAAATTCAATATTCCTAAAAATAAATTATTGTATTAGACCGAATATAACAATATATTTTTACTAATCATTTCTCAGTAAAAAAATAAGCTCACACTTATTGTTTCAATAATAAAATGTTCTTTTTCTAAAAAAAAAAAATACTGCTAGTTACTTTTCTAATATTACCTAATTTTGTTTTGTGTTACTTAATTTTATATTCATGAATGTAACCTGTGTTATTACTTTTAATAAATAAATGCTTATCAGGCTGAATTTTACTTTTGTTAGAATTCTTTTATGGAAAATGAATGAATCAGATTAAATTCCGATTATTTCCTTATAAATACCTTTATGAAATTATCTCGATGTTGTGTACATTCGGGCTTCTGTGATATAACCCATAAAGATTGTTATTGAATTAATTTTCCAGTATTTTGAGATATCATGCTTTTTATTCTTTATAATCCAAGTAATAATGACAAAAAGAACTTAAAATATATTAATTGCCCAAAATAACGACTTAATCAAATAATCCTCACTTTCATTCATCCTCAGTTAAATGAATCAAAATTTTTAATAAGTTTTACAAAATTTCACAATTTTAATCCTATTATTCTAAACAATGCTTATTTCATCAAATTATACAAAAACTTACTACTTATATACATATTTAGAATCAAGAAAATATTTCAAAATTTATTGTAAAAAAATTAACATATACTTACTACCCATAAAAACGAATAAAAAATATTATTTCAATAAGTTAAATTTTTTTCTTATTTGAAACTAAACAATAAAAGAAATATTTATAAAAATTTTTAAAAAAAAGATGCAATATAATTTTCAAAAAACTTCTTAAAAGATCCTGTTTCAAAAAATTATTTTAAATATATACATTACCCGCTTTACAATGCCCAGAGGACTGTTTTCCTCTGTTACAAGGCACAAGACAAATTTCGTAAGAATTACATTTTGCTGAAAATCTAAATAGAAATCAAAATAAAACTTTTATGTTAGTAGAAATATATCACTGAGTTAAATATTAGTAATACACATCAAAACTAAAGATATGGAATTATTTTTCTTTAAAATATAACTGTTTGATTTCAAATTTAAAAACTCTAGTAATTTGTCAGTAATGATATATTGAATACCTTCTAACTTTTTATAACTGAATACTGCTACATGCATACCTATAAACTTTTGAAAATGAAAAAGATTGAAGAAAAGTGGAGATGACATTTCATATAAATTCTTGAAATAAAAGATAAACAACATTTTAAACCTGTTCTTACATATCATACTATCAACCAATTTCATCAAATAAAAAGATGTCCCAAATTCCAGACAACATCATCATTATTTTTTTAGAACATGCAGGTGAATGGTGACATCTTTTGATTTAAAGGAATTAGTCGACATTATAATACGTAAATATCTTTACATTTTTTAAACAAAATATGATCTGCAAAAAAGTTTTAAATAATGGGAAGAAAATTTCACAATAAAGGTAATTTGCTAAGAAAAGATTCAAAGGAGACTTTTATTTTGTATCAACTAGATAAATAAAACCTCACACACAATGTAAATTTAAAGTCATATATATATATTAATATACAAGAAAGTAATGATTTTACAGTTCAGGTGCTTTTATAATAGAGTGAAATCACATTTACTCAACTGTTATATTATATATAGAAATAAAATTACATATACATATGTTAACGACCAAGTTAGAGGTTTACATGAAGATTATGACCAAGCACAATAACCATCAAGAGCACAAAAGCTATAAAACTTCTTAGACTAATTTATTGTGAAACCCTTGAACATTTTATAGATAGTAGAATATACTATATTTACTCGAATCTAAGCCACACTATTTGTCCAGCGTTAATGCAACTGAAAATCGGGTGCAGCTTAGAATCGATGGCAAAACATTTGTTGGATGAGGGAAATTGAATTTCCACCCCTTTCAAAAAGAAAAATGTAACTGCCCATTCTGGCCACTTACATTGATGTCTTATGCCATTCTGCAGTTTATCTTTCAGAGGCTGGGTGGCGTGGTTGGTTTGTCGCTGGCCTTTTGTACCTAAGATTGCGAGCTCGACCCCTGCCAAGACCCCAGTGGATTTTCATGATGCAAAAAATTGACAGTGGCCATGTCATATGATTATACAGCATGAAAAAAATCCCTTGAGTGCTCGCTTGGCTTGGGTGCTCTCAGCAAAATTAAAATCCTAAGTACGGAGGAGCCTCTCTCTGGGGAGGAAACTGGGTGTCAAAATTACTTGCTGTAATTGGTATCACCTATATGGTGCTGCATTAAATAGTGATACCAGCTCCTGGAGAATGTACTAGGTCTGCAAAGGTTAAATACCATTGCACAGCCCCATTAGAGAAGTTGAAGAAGAAATTTATCTACAGTATTCAGTTTATTCTAAATATCGCAGTCTGCCCATATTTCAGAAATTTTTTTGTATACACTTGCTTTTAATTAACTAAACATCAAAGATATCGGTAATAGCACCAGGGCGAGTTCACTATGATGCAAATATGGAAAGGGTGGCAATTTTATAATATATTTTTCTTTATTTTGTTGTACTTTAACAAGAACACCATATTTGTTTTTTAATATAATTGTATTTTGTGTTAAAATATTCAGTTCATAGGATACAATAAAGAATTTCAATAAAGTTCTAAAAATTGATATTCAAATTAGTTTTTTTTTAATTCGATGGTGAAATTTCCAATATAATTTGTGTTGATGATAATTTACTATTAAAAAGGGAATATTGTAGGACTTGTAGTTTCAGCAAGGACAAGATCTTAGTGCCTGAAGATTAGCGGAGTCAAAAGACATTGTTTAGGTCGGGTTCAAGTTGTGAAACTGCAGTTCATTGAAGAAAGCTCGACTCTTTCAAACAGATTTTGCAACCACAAAAAGTCAACAGAGGCCATTAATAATGAATGAAATTCTTCATTTGAATCAAAGCCAACAGTTGTGCTAGACTTATCTGACACATCTATATTGATGCTACCATTTTTGATCCCAGTGTGTAATAAACATGCACACTCATCATCAAGTAACAATAAATAGTTATTATTTTTATTCCTAATTTGAATTTTTATATATTGTACATATGTATAGACTAAATTTTCACTGTACACTAATTTTAATTTTTTTATAATAAAAATGAATTGTGTTTTCACTTCATAAATATGTAACATGGATTTCATTATTACTTTTTTCCACTGTTTTTTGAGAAAATATTTAGAGTATTTTCATCTTACATGATTTTTAAAGTTGTGGAGCATATCCTCAAATTTACCATATGTTGCATATATTTTTTTACATGATTTTCTTTTTGCATGGTTTTCTAAGGAGCATACATAGTGTAAAAAAAAAAGAGTGGGGTGTATGTACATGGTTTAAGATATATGAGTAGTACGGCTTACAGAAATTTTAAACAGTTTTTTAGTAATTCTACAATAAAGCTCCCCCCCCCCTCCTTGACTATACTTAAAATTATAAAATTATTTATAATATAATAAGCAAGTTCATTCATAAAAGTTTAGTAATATTAAATGTGGTGAAAACCCTCTGACATACACACTGAATTTTCTTAATAAGAAATAAACCAAAAGTGCAAGCCTGTTTGAAAATAACTGCACCACATAGACATTTATTCATTTTTCCATTCAGACAGAAAATTAAATATATCAATTTAATATTGGAAGAACTTTTATGCAAATTTATATGACACTAGCAAAATTTTTTTCAAGCTGCAGCAGTTTTCAAATGAGATTCTGAGATGATAGAACAATTTATACATACAAATAAAAAATCTATAATACATTTTCTTTACAGAAATACATATGGTTAAAAAAAAAATTGCACTAATATGGGGTCATAAATTTTATAGGAATGAATTTTTTTCCCCTTTGCACTAACTGTTGAATGAATTAAGAATTCTTATTTTTACTAGGTTCAAATAGACATCTTGTAAGGACTATCAGCACTTCAAATGTAGAAAGGCAATTTTAGATATAATGATAATTTTACCTGTTGAAATTTTTAGCTCAATTTGAGCTACTGCTGCTGTAAATATGAATAATAAGCCTAGAGATGGAGATCTGTTCCAGTAAATGAATAACTTTACATAATTTAAAATAAATTATTTCTGGATTTTAAAGGATAGTTCTAAAGTAAAGCAGTCTCTTTTTTAAAAAAAAGCCTTGGAAAGGAAGGGGAATTGGTTAAGGACAAGATAAGAATTAAAGACTCATCTTTAGGAAAACAGTTTGAAATTGAAATACTAGGTTAGCACAAATGGATGGACAGATTTTAAAAAAATTTAACTAGTACACAAATTACAGTAATACATGAAATTAAAGAAATGTATACCAAGTTTTTTCCTGCTGTTGGTCAGTAGATGGATGGCAAAAGATCCACAAAACAGTGATTGAAATAAAAAAATATAGTGACAATGACAGAGAGCTCAATAATGACCAACAAGACTGAATGAGAATGACCAAGATCCATGGAGCTTACACCATTCGATTTCTCTTTATGGGGCTACATCAAAGACACTGTTTATGTCCCACTGATGCCAAAAATGCAGCAAGAGCTTAATGAATGCATTTATGCAGCAATAGGAACCACTGGCAGAGTAATGAAATGAAATGAATCCGATTACAAATTATATGTTTATTGTGTAACAAAAGGGTCACTTATCTAACATTAATTGTAATGTGTGTAATAGTTTCACAAGTATAAATATTTATAAAATCTAGCCTTTCATATGTGCTTACCAGATATATTTAAAGACACTCGTCTGCCAAGTCTTCTATTCTCTTGGTAGCAAGGGAAAGTGATTTGGAACAATAAAGAATATGTTTCTGGAGGAGTATAGACTCTGCTATTCTTGCTCTTTTAGAGGAATAGGTTCAAAAGAACAGTTTGTTCTTTGATCCCCATTCCTAAATATTCCTAAGGTGTTTACAAATATTTGTCTTTGTTGTTACTACAAAACATGCATTACAATTAGTAGTCATTTTCAAGCACAATTAATGGAATTTTTTTAAATAAATTTGTTTTGGTCTTTTTCAATGTTTTCCACCTCTCAATCTTCCTTGATTTTAACATTAAACTCCCTAGAGTGATTTTTCATTTTATATATGATCTTGTAAGTTTTTATAAAACTGCTAGTTACAGTGTATACCAAGAGTCAGTAACTCATAGCTCTTTTCATTGACTTTTGCAGCTCTTCAGACTTCTGCCCCTATGTATATATACACACACATGCCCTTAAAAAATTATTTCCCTTTCTCCTTAAAAATTAACTAATGAAAAATGTGATTTTAATTGCATACCTTGTTTAAACATTTCACTGCCTTAAGACAGTTACTTCTGTATTAAATTGTTTTCCATTAACAAAGTTTAACAAGAATCAGTGAAAGTATTAGAATTAGAACTAAAGCAGTAAAAGTTAAATTTATTAGTAAAAAAGCCACCATGGAAAGAAAATCTTCAAAGTGATTTCTAACAACATTTACCTATTTGCATGTATGAGTTCATGAGCTCTTATGAATGGACAAGAGATACACTTAAACCACGAACAGAAGTGACAAAAACACATTGCATGTTTTATGACATTCTTAAGCAGTAATAAAATTTTTGAAACAATTTTTATATGCAAAAACAACTAAAGACAATTTTAAATATTAAAGTAAACATCAAATTCCAGAATAAACCACTAACGATTTTATTGATATGGAAATTTCTTCTCAAGTTTAGAATTTAATCCTTAACATGAAACTTTAATAACAGTTCTTTTTGAACTGAACATAGAAATACAAATATCGTTCGTAGTTTTTGACGAAATAAAAAACATTACTCTGTGTAAAACTTTATTTAAATATTAAAAAAATATATTAATTGGATCATGACAGTTTCAATTGTGACTGCTAATAGTTGCCCTCCCTTCTGCCACTTGTGCACGTATCTGTATAAATAACTCTTTCATACCTTAAGGGGGTTCACCCATGTAATGGCTTCAAAAAAATCAAATTATTATTATTTTTTTTTCTTCTATAAATTGCTTCCTTAACATATCTAGAATACAGTGATAAAGTAATTTTTTAAAATTCAAATTCGTTATAAAGGAGCAGAAGTTAGAAGAGCAGCTGTTCGGAGTGATAAATTAAAATTTCTATTGTTTTAAATGGACTTGAAACTTTAAACACGTTTTTCTCAAAACTGTACTTTTCAAACTTTCCTCCATCGTATCTCGAGAATGGTTTGACCAAATGCCTTCAAATTTATAGGATAGTTTCAGCACAAATATACACACCAAATGAAGTACGATCATTCCACAATTCAAAATATTTCTATTTTTTATAACAAAAAAAAAAAAAAAAAAAAACATGAAATTTGAAACTTTTTCTTCAGAGGTCTACCAAAAATCCAATTTTTGATATTTTCAATTGAGTATAGTCCATTCTGTGCATTTAAGCTTATAGATTAAAATGCTGTTAATTTTTTTTATTTCAGCTAAGCCAATCAGCCAGAATCATGGAGGAACTGAGTGCCCATTTTTTCGAGGCAGTGTTCAGAGCGCTATAACTTACGTTCTATTGGATATTTTGGGCTAAACATTTATATACATACTCTTAAAATACATATAAATAAATAATAAAAAACTTAAAGTTCTATCTTTTTACTGGTCATCAAAAAAATTTCATAAGAATGCTTAAAAAGCAGGCCATCACATGGGTGAACCCCCTTAAATATCTTGTTTAAGTAAAACAGTCAACTCCTGGTATTCAATTCTTTAAGTTCATAACATATTTCTTAAATTATACTGTTTTATAAGAGAATGACCTTAAGTACTTAATTATACATAATTCCAATATAATTAATCTAAATTATGGTGCATTATTAAACTACCTTGGAGAATAAATACCCAAAATACAAATGTCTGAAATAAAAATATATTTTAAAAAATAAATGATGAAAGAATTAATTAAAATAGAATAAAAACTACGAAAAAGAGATAAAGTTTAGAAATTTAAATAAACGTAATGAATATTTAAACTAAATTGAAAGTTATGTGAAAACACTCTTGCAACTTTCAAAATTTTATTTAAAACAATAAATTTTAAGAGATTTCTTTATTAAAAAAATTGTTTATAATTTTAACGTATTGAACAAATTTAAATTTTATTGCTTATATTAATTAATTAATTAATAAACAGATCTTGTGAGAGAAAGAAAAATATTTCCTTAGAAATTAACAAAAATATATATGAGTTGAGTGAGTGTGTAGCATAAATATAATACACAAAAATGATTAATACTTACTTAGTTCCAAAACTCCATTCAATTCCTAAATTTAAAAAAAAATATTTAAAAATAGAGAAATAAAAACTACAGTAGGTTCAATTATGCTATTTTTGGCATAGGATTGCTCTAAAAAACTAAAAAGAATTAATAGTAACCAAAGATTTCTTCATTCATTTAAGTTTCAATGCTTCTTTAATTCTAGTACCTTTGGGATAGTACCTTTGAATGTTCAGAAAATTGAATTTTCTAAAATATTTTAAGAAGTTAATGTAGATTGTTAAGAACGTTTTAAAGCAAACCTTGTCAAAATATGACAATAATCACACTTTCAGCAATAAAAAAAATGTAAATGTCAAAAAAGACTTGACTTTTAGAAAATGTAAAAAAACAGATTTTTTGTTAGGTTCTGTTTGGAATTTTTTTGATTTGTTATTTGTTTCATCAGTATCTCACACTTTGAAGCAACATGAGGTCTGTAGGCAACTCACCTCGTAGTTTTAAATCCCGGTCAAGTGATGTGGTTGACACCTCAATTTTTACAGCTTAGAATTACTGACCAGAAATATCACAGGATCTCCCAAAACAACAATTGATATTGGTCTAAAATGAAGCAACAGTGATATTTGATGATGGACTAGGTAATCACCTAGATATTATGAAACTTCCAGGTTTTAAAATTAAGTATTTTTCTGTTATTTCTGATTTTTAGGCATGAATAAAGGGAGAGTAAATGGTTGATATCTCTCACAAAAGGTTCACAAGATACTGAGAGTGAGAAAAAAAATATACATGAACACTTTATGGAAAAAGAAGCCTCAATATATTAAATGGATACATTTTAAGTGTAAAAGGATTTATTTTAATGCAAAAAAAAAAAAAAAAAATTAATCTTTAAACTTGTTTTCTGAGTTTCTAAATTTCCCACAAGATTAAAACAAAAGTCTCGGCTGCAGAGCTATGATATTTTATATGTATAATATACTTATAGATCTGTAATCTGTATGCCTCAATTTTTGGGATGGGATCAGTAGAATTTATTTTGTAATATGATGAATAGGAAAAAAATAGTAATTTTAAATTGTTTCAATTTCTTTTAATTTAAAAAAAATACTAAGAATGCAGGCATTCTTAAGCCTTAATTTTATATAAAAAATATAGGATCTACCTTAAGTCTTTCAAAAGTTATCCTGTGGGTAGCAGAAAGAAAGCTATTTAGTTGTTATTATTCTTGTATTCATACTTCATGCTATTTAAAAAAAAATACAATAATTCCATGGCACAAAATCTTTTCTTTTATTTTAAACTTTGTGCTTTGCTGTGCGAAGTGTAAGAAACTCATATTAAAAGGAGAAGAATTTACTGGTTTACAAGAAATCGAAAAAGTATGTCAAAATGGGCAATTTCAAAACTCCGCAAGGTACTATCCCACCTTAAGCATTTAAAATAAAGTAGAAATTTTCTCTTTATTAAATAGGTAACAAAAATTCAATCTGTTAAATAATATACACATGATTTAATTAGAATTTTTATAAACTAATTACAGAATTTAAAGCAAAATTAGTTTAAAAATTTACTAATCAACTGTGAAAGCTTTAGCTTTTTAGATTCAAATAGCACTATTTAGGAAGATGAAAACAAAGCATTTATGTATTAAAAAATAATTTAACTCTATATTAAGAACAATTATTAATATATTAAATAGACCAAAGTACATTACATACTACCCAGTTAAATCACATTAGTAATTATCTGATTAATTTATGCTTTTTTAAAATATATTATAATTTTGGTTATAATTGTATTACATTTTCCTAATAACAGAAGTTTTAAAAAATACTTTTGAATTTAAAATGAACAATGCTTAAATCTTATGTCACAAATAAGAAGTTCTTGATTGAAGACATAATAATTATAGTTACAAATTAATTACATGGAAATAACTATACTATTTTATTATTATTATTATAGTTTTTGAAATAAAAACTTCCACTTAATTTCTTATATGGAAAGAGATTCAAAATTTACTAGTCTTATCAAAAAAGTATTTTAATGCCTTTTGTCGAAAATAATAAAAAGTTATATTTCACAATATCTCATGAATTTACCTACCATAATCATTGATAAAACATTTGAGACAATGGCTTCATTTTCAGGAAGAGAAGATAAATAAGATAAAATGACATCTACCATTTGTAAAGAAAAATATTAAATAAATCTCATGCATTTAAAATCATCATCATAATTTAACATAATTTTTTACATTTATTTTAATGTTGTGGCAATGCAGAAAAATTAAAATTTATTTATAATTCAAAAAAAATCTTTTCTCATTACTGAAATTGATGAATCACTTCTTGAAATTGCACACAATATACTTCAAATTAATAGGATGATATAGACATAGACCACTATGAAAGCAAATTTAAATATATAATAAAGCTTAAGTATCATATTCATAAAATAAAAACATGGTTTTATTTTTTAACTTCTTTTTTCTTATACGGAGAATGCAAGAAAGAAAAATTCCGGTAAAATCCTAGGAGAGCCCACACCCTTGGCGACAAAACGAAAAAAGCGCCAAGCCAGAACGAGATGGCGCCAAGCGAAACCGACAATGGCGGCAAGTAAATACAGAGAGATAAGGTGGATGCGTAATGAAAATATATGTAAACAATACAGAAATTAAACATTTAAGATAAAAAAAATATATAAAAACAGCACTTACTTTCTTACTGCTGATCTTTTTTCGAGTGGAGGGTACAGCATAACAGATTTTAAAAAAGTCTTGAAGGTCTCATCGCTAAGTGAATGATCGTGTGTGAGCGCCCCCATTTTTATTCTGCGAGGTAATGGTCGAACATACTTTCAACGTGGCTGGTGCAATTTCAAAAAAAGCGTTTTATTGTCGACCATGTAACATCATGCCGATCGTTACATTTAGGACATTCATAACTCTCTAAGCAATCAATCCTTCCTTCATACACTATTCAATCAATTCTTTCTAACCTTTCACATTCAATAAAGTAAAAAAATTCTAAGATATATTCCTTCATACACGCAACCATTACAGCCCGGTTCCCCCAAACAAAATGAAAATCGAAATGCCCGCCGACAAAATACG